>JABACO010000577.1:0-28633 GCA_013339895.1 Ephydatia muelleri | reverse complement strand
TTTGTAAATGCACTAAATGAGAAGCTTTTTTACTGACGGGAACTGAGTATCGTATTGCAAGCGCATACCACCCGCAAACCAACAGACTTGACGAAAGAAAGAATCAAACTGTTACAAATTCGCTTGTTAAATATAATAATGCTGATCAAGATGACTGGGACGAACACTTAGAATCAGTTCTTTTCTCATATCGTACAAGTGTTCATGCTACAACTAAATACACACCCTTTTTTCTTATGTACGGTAGAGAAGCAGTATTACCCATCCAGCTACACACCAGTAATGTGGATAATGGTCATGCAATCCCAGAAATTGAAAGTGAAGCTCAGAGGCATGCTGCAAGGTTGGATACGATACGCACTGAGACTTTTATGAAAGTTGCATCTAACATTGAAAATGCTCAAGCTAAAAAAAGCTTTACTATGACCGCAAGCATGCAAAGGCAGAATTCAAACTAGGAAGCCCAGTTCTTTTAAGAAATATGAGAAAGCTTTCTCGAAAAGGAGGGAAAATGGACGATGAGTGGACAGGCCCTTTTACAATAGCTGAAGTGTGTGATAAGGGGTTGTATTTGAACACGGCAAGGTTTTAAAAATATTATATAATTCAATCCAGTTGAAAAATATGAAGAAAGGCAAATTCATGAAGCTGCTAGTGATCTAGGGCAAGTTCATGCTGGTGCTAGTGACGAGGAGATAGCAAGCAAAATTGAACAGGATTTTACTGCATCTCACAATGAAGAAGTGCAAGCAAAGAGAGACTGGCCATAGGTGTGACTGATTCTCACAATGAAAAAATCTATGGCAGTGAAATTTCTACTCGTGAACTGCTTCATGAGCAATTGTTTTCACCACAATTGTTTCGATTTGCCAATGAACTTGCATTTAATCCAGCAGAAGATGATGATGACTTTGATGTAAGTTATTCAGTCTTTAATACGTTATTATATGTACGTTATGTAAATTTATATACTCGTACATGTATTTCCTAAGTACACCGGTATAAAATATTACCTTACTTGGTTTTCCTTTTTATTAGACAACTGGATTAAATTCTGAAGCTGGTGAATATGCCCTGAACAAGGATCTTATTGTAGAGCACTGGCTGACTCATCGTGCATAAAATAAAGAAGCACCTTAAGAGATTTCTGCGGAGGGCAGTTTGTAATAATGAAGGAAAAACTTTCCGAAGAGTTTGATCATTTCAGAAAGCATGACATTAATGGAAGTTTCTATCCAGTGGAGTCTCTTCAACTTCTGGAGTGTTGGTTCAAATCCAGTGGCATTAGTATTAAGACCATTATTAGATATGGCAAAAGATACTTCCTAATGTCTGCAGCGAATATTGATGCATTCTGTCAGTGGGTTATGGAGACAGGAAAGATGTACAATAAAGATGGTGTGGTTCTTGACAGCCTAAACTTAGCCAGTAAGCCAGATTTGAATGTTTGCGCCTCTGGATTCATTAAATTACGACCTGATAATTGTACAATGAATGAAGCAAAAGTTAGCATGAATGATTGTGATGAGGAGAAACAACAAAGTAAGAAACCAGTGATGAAGAGAAGCCGATAAAGAAAGCCAGAAAGGTTAGATGTCGTAAACAATGGATGGAAGTGGAAGATGTTAAGCTCTATGAAGAACACAGATGCATCCTGGAGAGTAACAAGTGGGTAGATGATGTACTGATTAATGCTTCACAGTTCCTTCTCCATAGCCAATATGGCCGACCGGGATTTCAAGCTACAACCTTGGCTTATAATATAAGATTCGATGTAATGAGAGAGTTCATTCAAATTCTACACAATGGAGATGATCATTGGGTGACTATTTCGACCATTGGATTGCCATCTGGCCTCGTGAACGTTTTCGATAGTCTTTATATCATTGAACAAATATGTGCAATTCTATGTACACCTAACGATGCGGTACATCTCCATTTCATGGATACTGTGAAGCAAACCAATCATTCTGACTGCGGCCTATATGCCATTGCTTTTGCCGTAGATCTATGCTCTGGTCAAGACGTGTGTAAAAGGAACTATAGTGCAGTACTGATGCGTCCACATCTCTTAAATTGTTTACAAAATAGAAGATTTACTCCATTTCCTGCTTCAGATTTTCCAATCAGTAGTCGTGCTATAGCACAAATAAAGAGCGTACACGTGAGGTGCTATTGTAGGATGCCAGATGCTGGATTAATAATTCAGTGCGATTCTTGTAAAGAATGGTTCCACAAAGAATGTGACATATCCATTCCAAAAGAAGCGTGGAACAATAAAAAATACAAATGGAATTGTAAAAAATGTCAGCCCAACTGAACATTATTTTTTATGTATACTCGTTTCATGTATTTATCACTGACATGTTGTATCATCAGATATATCGTTTAATAATCTATTAAAAATCACGATAAGCTATAGGTACATATATAATCTATATTGAAAACCTTGATAAGCTATATAATTATTATTAATATACAACACTATAAAAACAAAGAACTATAACACATGAAACACCACTACTAAAGAACTATTATACTACCCTGACCATGATGGCTATATAGCATACCATGCATGTGCATGTAGCTAGCTCAGCTTAGAATGGGTACAATTACTATATATAGGAAAATGCTACAATAATACCATTAACTAGTATACATATTAGAGTGATAAGTGAAAAGAAAATAATGTATATTGGGGACATGCTATCCTAGCATACGCTGTCCGGGGGGACAGCTACTCCTAAGGAGGGACACACTATCCTAGAATACGTTGTCCGGGGGGACAGTGGCTCCTAGGACTGGTTGTCCGGCGGACCTAGTATCCTAGGACCCCGAGTCCGGGCGGACGCGTACGTCGGGGGACGCGTACTCCTGTGACACCGGCGCTGTGGCGGCTGTCGATGAGGTAGCTGTAGAGCTTCTCAACTCTGCTATCTGATCCTGCAAACTATGAAGAGAAGAGAGTATTTTTTCTTGGCAAGTAGTGTCCAATCCAGCGCTAGCAGGAGACCCTCCTAATATGCATATCATAGTCAGTGTCGATGCAGTATATTTTCAGTGATTTAAAAATACATTGCATAATGAATAATTTACCAGAGCTAGGTAGAATAGGCCGACGAGATACATTCACACGACTGGGAGTGACAAACGGATTCTTGATGCGCAGATCAGTACGACAGAAGCAATGAATGGACAGATGCAGCAATATGCTATTTGGCGCAAATATTCCCATTGGTCCACGCGGGTTTGTATGACGTAATTACTGAGCAGAGATTTCAAATCTAAGTGCTGGCTAAGCAATTCAAGCTGAGAATGCCTCGTAACCGTCGTTATTGCCCACACTGTCGTGAAACAGTCTCGTCAAATACGTACCTGAAGCATAGAAAGCTATATTTCGACGCATCGTCGAATTCGTGGGCAATGAAAAATGTATTAGCGGCAGCTTCATCAGATGAGAGCGATTTGGAGAACGAGCAATTTTTAAATGCAAGCATATATGATTCAGATGAAGCAGAAGGTAAGTATATAAATGCTGCTTTCAATTATTATATCTGCTAGTGTATACACTACACAAATCGCACCACACTATGCATGCAATTGTCGCTGCGAATCGTTAACTGATTGCTTGAATAACCACACAATAGATATGCAAGATAATCAGGATGAAGAAATTGGAGAACTTGAAAAAGGCTACGAAGAGGAAGAAATAATAGATGATGGAGAAATGTGGGATGACCATGCTGCAGACATTGACGAGGATATTCAAGGTAATAGCACTTCAGATCTCCTTCCCAATCATGTAATGCCGACGGCTGAAGATGTAGAGGAAGAATCGATCTCAAGGATAGCACATGCCGTAACAATATGTTTTCTACAATATTGGAATTAACGCCATCGACACCTTGCTAACTGTTTTGCATTTCTACTGCTTTATATTTTAAAACAGTTTTCTCCACTATTAGCCTCGATATCATTCATCTTTCCTTATTATTAAGTCTTTGAGAAGCTTATGAAACATCTTACGTATTAACAGAAATAGTTTTATCAAGTTTGTTGTATGTCCTAAATGTCACTCCATATATAATTTAGATGATGTACTCACTACTATAGACAACGTTTGCACATATTGCGAGTACCCCCAGCATCCTCATCGAGCTCGTAGAAAACCATGTGACTCACAATTGGTGGCTAGAATAAAACTAAAGGATGGTTCATTGAGAGCATATCCCCACAAAATGTATTGTTACAAATCTCTTGCAGAATCATTGAAATTGCACTTTAGTCGTCCAGGTGTCCTGCTAGCCTGTGAAAAATGGAGGCAAAGAACTATCCCTAGCAATGCACTGCATGACATATATGATGGTAGAGTGTGGAAGGAGTTCATGCATGTAAATAACACTCCATTTTTAGCTGCTCCTAATAATTTAGGACTAATGCTGAATGTGGATTGGTTTAATCTCCCGTTATAGTGTTGGTGTAGTTTATTTGGTCATTCTGAATCTGCCAAGATCAATACGCTTTAAAAAAGAAAACATTATTTTAGTTGGTTTAATGCCAGGTCCCCATGAGCCTTCGTTGCATATCAATACATACCTTGATCCACTTGTTGAAGAGTTAAACATTTTATGGAAAGATGGAATTCAAATACTATCCCCAGATGCACATGACCCCATCACTTTAAGAGCTGCTTTGCTTTGTGTAGCCTGTGACACACCAGCAACAAGAAAGGTATGTAGCTTTTATGGCCACATGGCAAAATGGGGTTGCTCAAAGTGCACAAAAATTTTTGAGACAAACCCAGATAATGGGGCCATGTGTTATGGTGGTGATTTCAATACAGTTTCAGCCCCACGCAAAGAGGAAGACCATTGTGCACAAGCCTTTTTAGGACAACAGCAAGTCAGCAATGCTGCAAAGCAAAGAGTTGAGTCACTGAGTGGGTCAAGATTTACATCTCTGATGCATTTGGAATACTTTGATTGCATAAGGTTTCACATCATTGATGCCATGCATAACCTCTTTTTGGGTACTGCAAAACATGTAATGAAAAACATATGGTTAAATGAAGATTCCCCCATTATACCAAAAAATCGCCATACCATTTTACAATCAAAGGTGGATAAATGTGCATTTCCGTCATCATTAGGAAGAATACCACATAAAATTGCTTCTGAATTTAGTTCATTTACAGCAGATGAATGGACAATATGGACAATGACCCTTTCAATGTATGTGCTGGAGGGTGAGCTGGAACAGACACATTTAAATTGTTGGCATCTTTTTTTTCGAGCATGTCAAATCTTTGTGTCACCAATGCTAACAATGAAGAGGCAGAACAAAGTCATGACCTACTAGTTAAATTTTGTATTGAATTTGAGAGATTGTATGGCATTGAGAAAGTCACTCCAAATATGCATATGCATACACATCTAGTTGAATGCATTAAGGATTATGGGCCTGTTTATGCATTCTGGCTTTTTTCATTTGAAAGGTACAATGGTATACTGGGTAACTATCGAACCAATAACCGATCAGTGGAAGTTCAGTTCATGCAACACTTCATGCATGATGTACCAAGTTGACAATCTGAATATTCCTGTAGAGTGCTTGAATGTACAGACGACAACAATGCAACAATTGTTCAACAAAGATTTAAGCACTGGTACATTAAATGATATGTGCTCAGAACATGGCATGGAGTATTGTGCAGTTATTGCTTGTTCAAAACTATCAGTTCATGATGTGCCCACCAGCATCTGGTCCATCAGTGCCCCCTATTGTTTATCAGGAGCTGCATCAGAGCACTATCTTGATGGAGACAGTACATTGTATTTGGCCAATGCATATCAAGTGATGTACAAACAGGATGTTGTTATTACACGTATTTCATATCGTGCTATGTCATACACATACATCAAGAATGGAAACACAGTGTATGGATCAATAGGAAGCCGTTCCAAAAGATCATGCTACATCCTTGCAGCATGGTGTGGTAAAGATGGACATGTGGACAAAACTACAGAAGACAGGCCATGTTATGAATTATTTTCAACACAATTACACCATGCTTGGAAACACAAAATCACATATTTTTGCATTTGTCAAATGGTATCAACACTACCAGAGTCATCATGCTACATCATCACAAGTGTGGTTCGCTAATCTGTATGAACCATTTGGCCCAGCATCATTCTTACCAGTACAAAGAATACACTCACAGTTTGTTGCAGCAAGTACAAAGCTAAATGATGAAAGCGTTCTTTACAACAGAAGGTTTTTTTACAATTACATACATGTACGTACACAATGGACAGTGTCATAAATTATGATTTCAATCATGTATGAATTTTTCCAGTTGTAATGATTAAAGCTGTCACTCATGTATTACTAAAATAGAGTGGATTTGAAATTGTGAGTGAAAAAAATCTAATGACATTTAGGATAGGGTAAGAGGAGTTCAGAGGCACTAACAAAAGAGGAGGGGAAGTAAAGCATAGCTACACAAAGCTTTTCAAAGTGGGAGGAGCTGTTGGCACTAGGCCATTCCATATATGAGCATGAACACAACTCATGTACATGTATAAACAAGTTCATGGCAGCTGCACTTCTACAAAACAGCACAACACATCTAATCAACAACTCCCCACTCACTGACCACATCCATGGACCCACATAACAGCAGAGTCCATTAACCCTATACAGTACTTAGTGAACTAACCACACATCACAAGGATGTCAGAAGCATAGGGCACATCCAGGTCATATCAATGACAACTAGACACCATGAAGCCACATGTAGTTCCAGGTGATATTCTAATTCAATGACAACTAAACACCAAACACCACGGATACAAGGCAAAACTCATATTGGATATCGCTCACATTACCACACTCTGTGAGCATGGTCACTGTCATTGCCCTAACAGAAGGGCAGTCTGAAGCCACATCTAGTTCCAGGTGAATGACAACTAAACACCAAACACCATGGATACAAGGCTAAACTCATATTGGATATCGCTCACATTAGCACACTCTGTGAGCATGGTCACTGGTATTGCCCCAACAGAAGGGAAGTGCCATCATATTCGCACACACGGTCGCTATCAGCGCGACGTTAATTAATATATATGTGTGCGTGCGCGAGCCTGCCGTACGTGTATGAGTATGCGCGCGCCTATGTGTGTTAAAGCTAATGTTAGAATCGAACTAGTGTACCTCAAGTGGATAGATCGATTTGATGGTGGTAATCCAATGTCGTGATCTCCACATTATAAGATCGAGATAGCTATTAGAATATTTTTATTATAAGCGCTTGTATAATTAGAGCATATCCGTGCACATTTGCTAGCCTTGTAAATATTACGATAAATCTGAGGATGTATATGCAACGTAAATGTATTGCAAATACATTTGTAAATATGTAACACATTGTCCAGGGTAGTAAATGTGAAGTAAATATAATGGCAAATGTGTAACAGATTTACAAGACTGCAAATATGTGTCCCAACAGATTTACAACAAATGTACATTATACGTAAATGAGATGTAAATGTACTTTTTTGCCTAGTGATAGTACTCAATTTCACAGGTTGCAGTTTAATAATAAATAGCCACGCTTGAAACTGAGGCAGTATTTTATAATCTGGGACTTGACCTTGTGGTACAACAATGTCATCCCATTCAAATTTCTACCAGACTATTAACTTGTGCCAGTTTAAGCACAATACAGTATTCTTTGTCGATGCTTATAGCATAGGAATGCAAAATCATCCTTGTGTTGTCATCATTGAAAAACATTCACATGCAACACAATCTGATCCAATAAATATATGAGCTTCTATGGGATCATTCATAAATTACGTCATGCTGAAGAGGGGTGGGGCGTGTAATGTATACATCAGTATGGTCCATATGAGTGTACATCTTGCGTGTGCCTGCATGTGTGTGCATGTGTCGTGTTTTCGTATGGGAATAACGCGATGGATCGGGAAATTAGGACCTTAGGATTGCACAGCTAAACTTGAATCACTTTTATTGCACGAAGAACAGTAGAAATAGAAATAGAATTAACATCATGCACAGAAAACGCACTATTTATAGATAAATGAACAACAGGAAATAAGTGCTAGTAGAAAGGTGTGAAAAAGCAGGCACAGGCATGTTGAGGCAGGCAACGGGCATGTCGAGGCAGGCACCGTCAACACCTCCCAACCAGCCTTGAAGTATCTAAGAAAAACAGAAGGCGAAAATAAAATCCTTACTAATGGTGAGGCTTCTGTCGAGTAGATCGACGAGGATGACCAGGGCCATACTCACTACCAGTTGGCCATCTGGGATTTGTGCGCACAGCACGTGGTTTAACTGAAGGTGGCTCAGGGATGGATGGTGCATTGGTCATTAGCATTTCTTGACCCTCTTGTGTGGGCACCTCCCCTGGATCTGCATCCTCCTCTACCCCATATCGTAGTCTTAGTTGTTCAATGTGACGGCGCCAAGTACCACCTCTGGGAATAACTCTCACATTGACACTGCGAGATCCAAAAACCTTGGTTACCACTGCAGGTACCCATTTTGGATCCTTCTCTTGTCTAGGGCCACAGTAAAGGGCATAACAAGGTGTACCAATATTGTAAATGGGAGTGACACGTTCAGGGTTCTCTTGAGCTTGTGCTTTGGTTGCCTCCCTGGCCTGCCGAGCCTGGGCCATGTGTGCAGGAGAGGGTAACAGTGTGTCGATTTTAGCCCTGATCTGCCGACCATTCAGAAGTTCACTTGGGGAGTAGCCATCTGCTAGAGGTGTTCGCCGATATTGCATAAGAACATTTTCAGGAGGTGGCATCAATTTTACAGCATCCACCTTTTTCCCCTTTGATACTCCCTGCCGTGAGAGGGTATGTCCAAAATACTCAATAGATGACTGAGCAAAAGAACATTTCTCCAGGCGGCAGCGAAGACCCTTTTCCACCAAACGTTTTAGGAGGGAGCGAAGGTTCTGGAGATGTTCTGAATCAGTAGCCCCACTGACCAGGATGTCATCCATGTACACAGCCACACCTTGAAGATCACAAGTTAGCTTGTCCATTAACTCCTGGAAGTATCCAGGGGCAGAACTGATGCCGAAAGGAAGACGCATCTGCAGAAGTACCCCTCTGTGAGTGCTCAGTGCCAGTCTTTTCTGACTCTCTGGAGAGAGCTGGATCTGATTGTATGCATCTGCTAGGTCAATCTTGGTGAACCCATGACCACCGCCCAACCTCTGCATGAGATCTTCTGGACGAGGCATAGGGTAGCGATGCTCCTCCAGTTGAGGGTTTACCGTGACAGAATAGTCCCCACAAACTCTAAGGGTAGATTTTGTCTGACCTGGAAGGGTTGCCTTCCGAATAGGTACTACTGGAGTTCCATAATCATTGAATTGGGTAGGCTGCCACACACCTCTAGTAATCCCTGCCTTGTAGGCCTTGCCGAGTTCATCCTGGATGGCTAACGGAACCACACGAGGTTTGCAGAAAACAGGTTTGGAGTCCGGTTTGAATCTGACCTCCAGTTGTACGTCCTTAAGACAACCCAACTCCGGCTTGAACAGGTCAGGGAATTCCTGACACAGCTGCTTGCAGGCATTCTGCAGATTAATGTCAGGTTTAGTAACATTAGAAATCGGGTGAACTGACGAAGTGGTGAGACCCATCAAAGCTGAAACATTGATACCAAGCCTAACGATGGCATCACGCCCAAGAAGGTTGAGATGGGGAACTTTTGTAACTGTGAACTGCAGAGGTATGCTGGGACTGTTCGTACCCTGTAATGCAACTGCTGCTGTGCAAACCCCCAATGTGGGGAGTGGTTCTCCATTAGCTACCTCATATTGACCTGTGGTTGGTAAAAGGGTAGGGTTCCCTAGCTGTTTCCAGACAGCCATGGTGCAGAAATTGTCACCTGCGCCAGTATCTACTTCAAAAACGAATCGCTTGTCATTCATGGTGATATTTTGCTGGAGTTGCGGAACTGCCCTGATCCCCTTCACTGTCTGTTTGGTGATTATATTCACTGGTTGCTGCTGACCTCTCTTCTTCTGCAGACAGACTGACTGGAGATGTCCCGTCTTTTGGCAGTAGTGACACACCGCGTTGCGACTCGGGCAGTCAGAGGCTTTGTCATGTGGTCAGTTTTGCCGCACCGCGGGCACGTTCCTTTTGGGAAGTCTCGTCCAGCGTTACTCTTTTGACTTGGGTCACTCTTAGACGAGTGGACAACGTGAATATTATCTTTTATTGAACCATACACTGTCTCCTTTGCAACCTTGGCTGCTTCCTCCGTTTCCATAGCGACCGTTATTGCTCTAGCAAAAGTTAGTTCTCCGTCTTTAATCTTGAACAGCGCTTTTAAAACCGCTTCATTTTTCACAGAGCACATAAAACGGGTGCGTAGAGCTTCATCCAGCGGGTCGTGGATTTCTGAGAAGTCGCACGTAACAGCATCATGACTGATGCGTGCAGCCAATTCCTGAATCATCTCGCCTGGTTTGCGATTCATTTCGGTCCAGAACTTGAACCGCTCCCTTACGATGTAACGCGTGGGGTCGAATTGGCTCCTCATATACTCTTCCACTTCATCCAGGCTGAGGTCGTTTATGCCTTTTACAGGCGACTGTTGGGAAGCGAGATTGCTTAGCAATTTGTAAATTTCTCGCGACTGATTAGTCAAGAAGACCTGCGCTCTCTTCTCAGCGGGCACAGAGTTTGCTCCGAGAAAAGTGTGGAAACGCGCGGAGTAGTCTGTCCACAGTTCGACAGTAGCGTCGAAAGGGACAAAACTAGGAATTGCAGCTGCTGGTACTGGAAAAGGTGGTGGCTCCCGCTTTGCCTTCTCGCCGGCGAAAGCTGCGATGAGGGCTTCCGTTTGTTTCCGCTGCGCCTCCATCTGCTGTTGCAGTAATTCGATGAGTTTATCCGTCTCTGCCATCCTAAGCGATCCTGCCGACTACGCCACTTAATCCTGTCGTGTTTTCGTATGGGAATAACGCGATGGATCGGGAAATGAGGACCTTAGGATTGCACAGCTAAACTTGAATCACTTTTATTGCACGAAGAACAGTAGAAATAGAAATAGAATTAACATCATGCACAGAAAACACACTATTCATAGATAAATGAACAACAGGAAATAAGTGTTAGTGGAAAGGTGTGAAAAAGCAGGCACAGGCATGTTGAGGCAGGCAACGGGCATGTCGAGGCAGGCACCGTCAACAGCATGTGTGTGCGTGCATGTGTATGTGCATGTGTGTGTGCAGGCAATTGTATGTAGGTAAACTTTCGAATGACTTTAGAGGGCCACAAACAGGCAATTTCCAAATGACTTTAGAGGGCCATTACATCACCCCCAAAAGCGTACCACAGACCCATATTGGAAGAATGGTCAGGCTAGCAGAAAGCAGGGGGAGGGGAGGCTACATATCAATTCAACCAATGATTTTGAGTCATGTTCTCAGATTTGCTTACTACTTCCCATATTTGTTATATTTGTTTGTCTTGAAGGGCGTTACACTTGAACACAAAGTACTGTACACTGTATGTCATTTGTTTACAAAATACAACCTTCCGAATTTTTTGGTAACCTTTGTTAATTTGGTAAGCTATGTTGTGGCTATTTTCAAGGGCAGCATACATATATTGGCACATAAAGGGTCAGAGGCAAGTGAAAAATAAAATGCGTTTTGGCTAAAAGAATACGGACCACAACAATCATGCCTATTACTTTCGATGATTTCTAATAAATGCTCACTTTGTGACGGGCGCTATTATTTGCATCCCAGGGGCTGATCCAGAGAGGGTGGATAGGGTGGCTAGCCACCCCCCCTCCCCCCCCCCCCCCCCCCCTTCCTCAAATAATCGTTTACGAATACTAAAATACTGATTGAGAACTATCACCAATTTCTGTTTGAGGGCTAATAGCATTTCTGTTCAACAGCTTCCATTTAGGGGTGAAAAAAAGATGATGACGCTTTGTTTGTTTTTTGTGTGATCAGATGTTTATTTGGATACATGCATAATAATTGTGACTAGTACATAGCACAAAAGAAAAACATATAGTTGCCAGTGCACATCTTTAAACTGCATGATAATACTAAGTTACCAAATATGTCAATCATTTACACAAAAACATCATATGAAAGTTGTGATTTATTCATACAACACTGATTCACTACACAACTTTCTATGGTGCATTTGTGTAAATGATTGACATATTTGGTCAACAGATAGTGGAAAATCAAATCCATGAATACCTAACACTCCTAAATTTCCTAGCCTTTCAATAGTCACGGTGGAACGAATTCGACATCAGTATTACCCTTGTTGGATACGATGAGAAACAGCAGGCCAAATCAACTCCAAAAACGCTGATACGATGAGAAACAGCAGGCCAAATCAACTCCAAAAACGCTGATACGATGAGAAACAGCAGTCAGCAGGCCAAATCAACTCCAAAAACGCTGATACGATGAGAAACAGCAGGCCAAATCAACTCCAAAAACGCTGATACGGTGAGAAACTGCAGGCCAATTAGTCACCCTGTTACACTCACAGGTGTGACATAGCCATGGTCCTCAGAGGGGGTGGGTCACGACCATGACACATGTACAGATGTGTGACACAGACCTCAGGAGATGCTATTGCGGTGCAGGATTACTAGAATATCGCTTATTTGGTTAGGATTAAAGACAGATTACTAGACCATCGCATCGTTCAAAATTAGATCAATTAATTATATTCATTGCTATCCTAGCCGCACGGCAAGTATTTGTGATAATTAGTGTGGAATGTGGTGCTGAGGACCAACTTCCATGCAGTCGGCATTGCACCGTTTTTGAAGAAATCAATGGTCGATAGTAGCGGAGCTAGGGGGGTTGGCCACCCTAACGATTTAGGTTTGTACAATGACGTCACCGCTCGGCCCTCTACTGATATCAACATAATCTGTGCGAATGTGTGCACATGCAGATGCATTTAGCAGCCTGTGTGCCTCGTTGTCGAACGCTATTTTGAAGTGAAATACATGGCGAATGCTATATGTATAAATCTGATAGCCATATATTCAATTAATTAATCATCTCAATTATTTAATTTGGATCGATATCATGCAGGGTGACGTTAGCCACGTTTACTTGTACGGCGAAGATACCAAAAGTATCTATAGCTGCATCTACATGTAACAAAGTTGATCATATACAAGATGACTGCCATTCATCTGTATCCCTGACTACCGCCTCTGCTAATGAATTCCAATGCTGCATGATACATTGTGATTATTTTCAAACTTCTTCTGAATAAAACCTATACACCTCAGCCAGCAAACAAATTCAGCTAAGCCAATGCCACAAAGTTTTTAAGATTCCGCTCCTTATCCTCGCATTTCCATTGGCCTACATTTTTTCAGGGTTTCTGACTCAGAAACCCTGAAAGTACCACTGCACTGAAAAAGGATACGCTAGCGAAAGGATGTGGTTTTGGTTTTGACAAAGACCTCTCTTGCATGGATGATACTTTGTCCCAAACTGTTCTTTCTCTTGGACATTCTGCACCTTTTGGTTTTGGATTTATGATTCATATAGTTAAGTGTATGTAGTTCCTCAAAGTAATTATAACATTTTAACAGTAACAAAATGAAAAGTGGTACATGTTTTTGACTTCAACAATAATAAGTTATAAAGAGTTAGCTAATTTTATGTGTTTTATAAATGGCCTGGCTGATGGCAAGCAGAGAAGCAAGTTGGGACAATACACTCTGATCATGAGCCTCCTTCCGCCAGTTGCCATATGTTTCCACAGCTGAGGGGATACACTTTCATCTCAACTCATGGCACCTGGTGTCGTTGGCTGCATGCTTTCTACATTTAGCAGCATAGGCTGCTGCCCCCACAGATGCACTGGCATTGTTCAGGGATACAAGGGTAAGGGGTGAAGTGACTGTAACATCGAAGGCTGCTGGCTTTCCTCTGCCTCACCACTGAACCAGGATGTCTGCAGGACGAGAGTTGATATGGTCCCTAGCTAAGCCATAACCCACTTCAACCCTCACAGAAAGACAGGCTCGTTGGCAGGTTGCACGTGTCGATCTTTACAGCAGGCAGTGGAGGCGGGGGCACATAAATGATGTTACTTTATTGCTGTCTTATACCTGTATAAGCACGTGCAAAGCTGTGCACGTACTCAGAATAAAGTGGACTGTATTCCTGAGTCATGGCATGCTGTTGTATTCGGCCTAAGTAATGCAAAGTCGGTAACACAATCACATGCAATGATGCAACTGGTGCTAACACTACCAAAGGTTTATAACTAGACCAGACAACCATAAGGATCACAGCTGAACTTGTCAAGCTGTTCTGCACATACGTTGTCACAGAAATCGTTCACTTGGACCAGGGTCGGAACTTTGAAAGCAGCATTGTTCAGAGCACACCGGATGCTTCTGGGGTGAAGAAAGCCTTACTACACCCTATCACCTGCAGGGTGATGGAATGGTGGAGAGGTTCAATCAGCTTCCAAAGTCAATCTTTGCCATCTGAGCAGGTGGATCGTGGCTAACATAAATAGGGACCGTTGCAGGATGTTCCTAGTGTGTGACCACTTGGGCATCCTAGGCCTCTGAGAAGCTAGAGAGACCCACCACACTACCCTATTCTAGGTTTTACACTATAGAATACAATATTGTAAACTTCTATGATGAGCCATTCATCATTTAATCTCTGACTTCATGTGCCTAAAGCATTTCAACTCCCTTTACAAGGGAACTAAAACACTCATCCGTGGTTTGATTATCTCAGCAACACTTAAGGCACTCCACTAACGGTAACACTACATACCCTGCTGCTAAGCATTACATGTCATTGCAAGGCTCCTATTGACCATTATGTTTAAAAGCATGTCTCTAATGTTTGTGAAATGATGGGTTTTACTTTTTTACTATCATTCTATAATGCATACCTTTGTATGTAAAGTAAAATGTATATCATTAAGTCACTATGGCCTGAGTTTTTAATCATGCGTATATTTTCATTGCGCATAAACTTTGATACTCTCTCCTGGGTAATTTGATATTATCATATAATCCGATACGACATAATGAGAGGGTGAAAATATGTTTTGTAGTCAATTGACACCTGATCGCTATTTCTATTAAAGATGTCTCAATTATTAAAATGTTAATTGCAAGTCTACCATTAGATATAGATGCCGTTTAACCATGAATACAAAAAGGTGCCATTTGATTATATGCCAGAATTGTTCACATAGTTGAACTAATTGACATCCGTGTAGCTGAATTGAAATGAAAAATTTAAAGCTAATTTGCGTGTTCATTCAGAGCTACTACAGTATGCTCCCACTTTTCTGTGTGCTTAAAGCATGTGTGTGTGTGCGTGTGTGGGGGGGAACTAATTACATACAGGATAAAACCACATCCAGGAAGACTGAGACAAGACCAGAAAACGAATGTTAATGGTTATTAGTATGTGCAGAGCAAACTGATTACGCAAAAGGAACATACACAAGTAATGTTTTATCATTGTTGCTGCATTCTGGCCATGCATCTTAACATGTTAACTTCAAATCAGTATTGTGGTTCCCATTACATTTAGTTATTTGGTAGTCGTACGTCGATGTACAAGTACGTCTAGCGAGACTAATACAAATGCTACATACACATCGAAGTCAAATCAGAACGAACTGAGAAGGCAAGTGGACCAGTACTAAAGGATCACTCATGCTGATGTCAAAGTAACCACACTTCTAATTATCATAATGCCCTGCATGGTGTTTGCCATAGAATTATATAGATTTTAGTCATATTGCGATGTGAAAAACAGAAATTACATTTGAACTTCATTTTTAGTAAAATAATTTTATGACAATATGTCCTATATCATACAGAAAAAATTTCTAAAGTAGGATTTGTCAGTTTTCTATACAATCATCCTAGACCAGACAAGTGTGGTTAGCTGTATGTACCACAATGTCCCTTGCACCCATTCCTTATATGCACAGTGCAAGACTAAAATAAGTGTGCACCACAACTGCCTCACCTATGAACACCTTCAGATCACAGCAACACCATTATTTGGCCAACAGTCTGATAGTACATATTAATTGGCCCATAAATCAATAAAGTGCATGAATAAAATTATGTATATAGTGCATAAAGTAATCATGTTACAAAAATCAAACAGTTAGTCTAAAGTAATGTGTAGCAACAGTGCATGAATTTCAACTGTAGATTCATTCCACTTATAGCAAACCAGAAGCACAATTTGAGCCACCATGGTTTTAAATTAAATAAGGGCAACCTAAGCTCATGGAGTTAGAGGAATATCACTGCTGCAATAAAAACCTCATCGGACGTTTCTGACTGGGCAGCAATGATTGTTTCCACGTGTGCAGGAGGTTGTCATAACATGTATGATGAAATATCAACTTTATCAGAAATGGAGAACTCCCTTGTGGAATATCATCTTTGGTTAGCTCATTCTGATGCTTAGGGCCCCTATAAGAGGACAGGGTAAACAGTAGGAGACCAAACTGCTTCCAATCCAAATGTTGCACAATCCTTTGTTTTGTTTCATATTTGTACATGAACTGACCACCATACTCCTTAACATCATTAGAATTGCTCGAGCGATCAAAGTCAATCAATTTAACTTCATAATCATCACCTACACAGACATTAGGTAGTCTGACATCTAGGTGAGCCAGACCAAGGCCATGAAGTTTGTCCAATCCCTCTCTAATTCCATCAGCAAGATCTGGAAGACATTGCATAGCAACATCTTTAGTTAACTGATACTTCATAGCTGGAAATACAACAAAAGGTAGAGGGGAGCGTAACATATTAATAGGAAAAACAAGATGTTTGGCACACTCTTCTCGTTGCTGCTGATCCATACGTAGACATTTGTGATCTAAATAATTCAAAGCCCACTGATGTGAAATGTTACCAGGAAATTTGAAGTAATAATTTCCATTTGTCAACAAAATAGAAAATTTTGACTTAACCTGTGTCAAGGTGGTGGTACCATCATAATTTGTGCCAAGTTTTCCACTAATGAATTCAAGATCTTTCTCAGACAATGGAACTAAGAAATGTTCAGTAGAAGACAATGGTATTTGCAATCGTTTCACAAGTTCTATTTGTTTTGCAAATGTTTTTTGCACTGCTTTTTTGATATTTTCCTTCTTTAAACAGGCAACATTGCAAACAAACATGCACTCCTTCCAAACAACTTCTACTCTACAAGCATAGTTGTTAGTGTCAGTCACCTTATCCTTTGGAAATGTAAAACCCACCCATGATGTAATAGAAGAGTTGAAGTGACGAATATAACGTAACAAGTCAATCAAGTTAGCAAATAATTTTGCAACTGTGTTTTCCATGAGAGAAGAATTAATTTCGCACAAAACTGCACTTACACAGTTCCACAGAATGGCCACGTCGGATTTGTAATGATTTGATGCTGTAATTGATACCAATAATTGCTCAATTACGGAAACATAAGCATGATCAACACAGTAGTAGTATGATTCTGGATTATCACGTCCACGTTTTACATTATATTTTGTTTCGGCACTGAATTCAGGCAAACCAGCACCTTTTTCATTCAAAATTGCAATTAGCCAATTACACAAGCGTTCAGTCAGTGTACCTGAACCCAAGTCATAATCAGCGATAATATTAGACAGCGTGTAACGTTGTACAGGAGGGATAAACTCAAAATCATTTGTCTGGATGATGCAATTCTTCCAACATGGGCTATCGGGTTTAAGAGTATCACTTGCAGCTTCCCGACTCGATTGTGAAACTGCATTTTGGACACAGAATAATCAATAAAAACATTTAAATTTTATATTTTAGTGCAAGTATCCTTCCCTTTTTAACAGATGCTAGAAGGCACCATCACAGAGATACATTTGCAAATCCATAAGTAATTGTTTATAACAAGAGAAAAATCCATTTTCTACACTTGGTACGTACAAAGTAATCCACTCTCTGAAATTACGATACCTGTTTCAGATTTGTTTAAAACACTTGATTGTAGTGATAATTCTGCATCTGTATGGAGAAACAGATGATTAACATGCACTGTAGTCAAAACCATCAATAACTGATGCAATGATTTGCAATACCTTTTTTGGTTCTTTTCCTTCTTAATCTTTGCAGCACTGGTGCACCTATTAAAAGATATTACAATTATGATATACTGTCTGCCCTCAAAATAAGGGCATTACTATTTAACACCGCATCCACAAGAAACGCAGGGAGATTTTGGAGCTCACTGGATTTTCATAATACCCTCCTCAAGCATTTTTATTCTGGCAATTGATACTTTTAAAAGCTTCGTCATTTTCCACTATGTGCACTGATTAGCGGACTGATTTGACGCTCCAATTTTGTAAGATGAGGTTTAAAACATGCTTGGTTTACGATTTGCGCAGTTGCGAAGTGTGTTGGGTTCACTTTTTTCTGCAGCCTATTCTGTACATCCCACATCAAAATATATTTATGCTATGATTATATGCTTGCAGAAGCTAAAAGAATTTACGAACCACCAATCTAGAGTTGTCTATAGTAGTGCAAAGTCTTACTCGTTCCCAATATATACTTATGTTGTTACGATGGCACCAGGATGCACTTCACGAAAGGGTAAAAATAGGAGCAGAGTATGCCCAACGTGTCAGTCAGGTATTTGCCACAACTGTTGTGAATGTCGACGCAGCGTACATGGCCGTCCACATAAGCAGGACACTCAACCTCAGATGCGCGTGGCGGTGCTTATTCGCAACCAACCCCATCGTAACTGCACTTCCACATGCTGTGTAACGTTTTGTTCCGACAAAACCAATATTTTCTGCCCCGTGTCAAAATGGTGTATTAAGCAGCGTATCATTCATTTTTACACGTTGAGGTACAAGGTACCTATGATTGAAAAACTGCTATGTGAAGTGAATTTACCCTGCACTCGAAGATAAGTCCACTTGTTCATCACCTGTTGCGCCAAGACAGGGACAATAAGAAGAAGTCAGAATCAAGTGGAAAACGAAAATAGATAAACAAATCAAAGTGATAGTGGATCAGCAGATGCAATGGGATTATGAGACAACTGCATTTCAACTGCACAAGTTGCTGTGCACGCACAGATATACATGTAGCATACACCGGCACACAATTCTACATGTCTCTAGCTGGATCTTTCGGGACAGTGCATATTGCCAGCTAATTAGGAACATTAATAAGCAGAAGCAGCTGGTATGGGCTCAACAGAATGCTAACGACACTCTCGACGATGTCTTCTAAATGCGTTTCTGCTAAACTAAATGCGTGCTTTGCACACGCATTGGCGTAGCATGAGCTAATTCATCCATACCTAATGTGCCACGTTTTGGAATCGTTGACAATTTGTGATTCAAAACTGCATAGTTTCTATGTCATATTTTAAATATGAAACGTAGCATTATTTGTGACCCTTATTGTAGTTTACAGAATACCGTGAGATTGGTTAACAAAAAACTAGTTGTAAATAACCTAAGATTGGGAGAAGTGACAACGTCCGGAAAGAAAGTATGTAGCAGATTGAAGGCTTAGACGGCCAAAAGAGAATGCATTCGTTTTGCGGAGAGAGAAAGATAGTTTCAGGGCCCAATCAATGCAACAAACTCTCAGAGAGACGGGTAACATCAGAGTTACTGCGAGCATAATAGAGTTTTTGTATCATCTGCATAAACTTTAATACTAATAGAGGGATGAAGGCAGTTTGGAAGATCATTAGTATAGAGGAGAAATAATAGGGGGCCAAGTACAGAGCCTTGCGGTGCACCACGAAAAACTGGAAGTGAATGTGATATTTCATCTTCAACATTAACCCTCCTACTGCTGCTCATTAATTATTCATAACGTAACCCAGTGCGGAATGAAATTTTAGCGTGTGATTGGTTTTATATGCTATACGCGTTTAGAAGTTTTTGTTAGAACGCTATGCTCTGTAAAGCCTGTTTCTTCATGTACGTTGGTAAGTACCCCACGCTACTCCGATTGTGTCTTTTTAACACTAACCCGTGCTTCTTTGCGCCGCGAGAACGTTGTTTGTGAATCGTATCGTACGCTTACACGGGGCATGGCTCTATCACTCTGAGAACTAGCTTTCAAAGCGCCTACATGTCATGTAAGTGTTACTAGAACAGTTTTTAATGTTTTATAACAAATCTCTCCTCTTTTGTGGCATTTTAGGACACTTCGACGCGAGCACCTGTCTTGGGCTACAATTGGAATTGTTATTTTAAAAACTGACAGGTAACGTTCATGTTGCAAGGTGTGTGTGATGTGACTTGAAGGGTTGTGTATGTGGGAGACCGTTGTGTGAGTTTCATGCATATTGGAGTATTGTGTAGTAACAGGTGTGGTTGGGGAAGGCAGTTGTACATGTGGAAGGCATGAGTTGGGATGCAGTTGCAAGAGGTTGTGAGTAACTTATTTAGGTTGTGTGGGATACATGCACATGTATATGTGATAGACAGTTGTGCCATTGGTTGTACATGGTAGTGATGTGTAGGAGAGTCGTTTGGTGGGTTAGCAGTTCTGTATGTGAGGTATGGACATGTTGGGAGTATTGTGTGGGGTGGGGCGATAGCCAGAATGGGAATTATGTGTGCTGTGGAGGAGGGGATGTTGTGTGTGTGTGCTGGGATGGAGGAGTATGTGATGCAATTGTACACTGTGAGGTGGTTGTGAATATTGTGTGATCTATAGACAGTTGTGTTGTGCACAAGAAAGCAAGGGCAGCGTTATTTTGCGCTCCTTGTGTGAAAGAGATTCTGTTGTATGGGCTCTAAACAGAACTTTGTGGACCACTTGATAAGACTGTTGAAGACACAATACATATACATACAGCTGTATACACATATAGCCATGAAGTACTAGTCAATAATGCATTACAGTATGGTAGGTTTTAAAACATGGATAAACACAAAGGGGGACTTTACAGCTGCAACATATGTATGTTGTTGTTTTTCGTTTTCCTGATTTCCTGTTGCTGCACACCTCACAGTCATGTTGACCTGATGGCTCTGGAAAATGATTGTGTCCAATCAGTCTTGCTGGACTGTCTACCACTGGTGCCAATTGTAGTGAAGTGAAGCATTCAGCTCCTATGAGGCCCTTCGCCACTTCTATTCTGAAATCCATGTGAGACAAAACTTTGCCCTCGCAGGTTTTGTAGTAAAGGACATATGCATTCACAAGTGTCACATCTAACAGGTGAAAATAAACCCTTTTCCACCATTTTCTTGAAAAGTTGTTGTAGCCATAGTATGTTACTAACTGATCAGACTTATCCACCCCACCCATGTATGCATTGTATTGATCAATACCCAGTGGTTTTTGTACCGTCTGATGTCCACCAGTGGCACCCTTTCTCCTCCTCTGTTTTGTGACAGTGCCCTCCTTATGGATGGTAGTTAGTAGTGCTACAACCCTCTTGTCTCTCCATTTCAGGCCCATGAGTTCTCCATCCTTGTAGTGAACAACTTCACCCAGCGCAACATCAGCTTTCTGGAATGATTTCGGCACATCCTTCCTGTCAAGCCGCAATGTACCACAGCTGCCAAACCCAGTGGAGAGCAACAGCTTGCATAGGTAGGGACTGGTGTAAAAGTTATCAAAATATACATGGTATCCTTTTCCATGCAGCTTCTTCAGTAATTCTGTCACTACGTGGGTGCCCAGTGGAACACCAGCTGGCCGTTTCTCCTGCTTCCCAGTGTAGAGAATGAAGTTCCATGTGTACCCTGTGTCTGATTCAGCCAACACCCATGCCTTCATGCCCCACTTGTTGGGCTTTTTTGGCATATACTGAAGGAACGAGAGACGACCTTTGTACGAGATTATGCTCTCGTCAACACTTACTTCTCGGTTCATTGTATAACTTCTCTGATACGAGGTAACCAGTGATGTAATCAAGGGACGGATCTTGAAGAGTATGTCATAACCCCTTTCTCCTTTAGGTACTGCCTTGCTGTTGTCTGCAAGGTGCAGGAACTTCAAAATGAGCAGGAACCTGTCCCTGCTCATCACAGTTGAGAAGTTTGATGAGGAGAATGGCCAGCTGGTACACCAGTAGTGCTGTATACTGGGCATGTTCACGATGCCCATGGTGATAATCAGGCCCATGAACTTCTTCATCTCCTCCATTGTTATGGGCTTGCCTTTCAGCTGGTTTGCACGGGCCTTGCAGTGCTTCTTCAAGTAATCAGAGTGGCTTTGGAGATATTGATTTCCATACCTGTTTGTCTCTTCCACCACAGATACCATCGTCTGATCATTGAAAATCTTGCAAAAAATGTCCACTGGCTGCAGGTGGTCCATTTTTTCAGTAACTCCAGGGATTGATGTGTAAATGGTGGAATACTGCTTTGGAATGTCAAAGCAGTGGTGCTCTGTGGCAGTTCTACTTCCATTGGCTCCTCACAGCCAAGCTCCTCTTCAACACATCACTGCACACGCTTTCCGTGTCATTACCACAGCCAAGCTCCTCCCCAAACACATCACTGCACACGCCTTCCGTTTCGTTACCACAGCCATGCTCCTCAAATACGTCACTGCACACGCCTTCCGTGTCGTTACCACTACCAAGCTCCTCCTCAAATACGTCACTGCACACGCCTTCCCTGTCGTTATTACTAATCCCGCCACCGCACACACCTTCCTCCTCAATATAGCCGTCGAACTCGTCATCGCTTATGTCGCTTTCTATGTTTTCCATGTATTCGAGTAGTACTGGACGTACAGATGTACTGACTGACTATGAACTGAACGCTGCAGCACTAGCACTTAAAATTCGCCAACAATAGATTTGACATGAAATTTTATTTCATAGGGATAGAGTTGGGGTAGGGTTAGTGGTGTTGTCTGATAAGAAAATGGGGGTACATTGATATATTTTAAGTAACTTCTAGCTAGAGCCATAACAGTTCTGATAAATACAGTGTATTACAAGAACTAATCATATGCTATCAAAATTAACATGACATGGGAGGTACAAGAAGTTTTGATAAGCTATCAAAACACAACAGCTATATGTTTACAAGATGGATGGTTGGTCAGTTAAAAAAAAGTACTATTTAATCCTATTTCACTTTTGCACTTTGCCCACCCACTTTGGTATTTTGCGAAACATTTCCTTGTATCATAAACTACTAGCAGGAAAATTAAAGTTAATTTTCAAGCGACAGATCAGCCATTATCTAAATAAATGTATGTTGTTAAAGCAGAAAATTAATATACTTCATAATACCTCTAGTAGCAAAGTTATTACTGTTATGCATTAGGTTGTTGTTGTTAAACGTTATACCTGAGCCAATGAGAGTCATCAAGTGACAGATAAGCCATTATGTAAATAAATGTATGTAGTTAAAGCAGAACATTTTTCTTTTCGCTTATTAATATATTCCATAATGCCTCTAGTAGCAAAGTTATTACTCTATGCATTAGGTTTTGTTAAACGTTATGAAGCATGTAAATACAATTCATCAAAATCTCACTTTGATAAAAAGGGTCACCATAATATCTCCTTAAAGGTTAACCTTTAAGAAGTGACCTTTTTGCAATTAATTATATCTTATGGCCCATTAAATGATAAAACAGGTTTGGATGAAATTTGAAATGCATGTGCAGAATGTTGTGTACACTTGGCATGGAATGTCCTTGGAGTGCAAACCAGGGATACATCACTTGAGAGAATAATGGGCCCCCAGTGTGGACTAATTAGAGTGCAAAGCGGGATACATGACTAGAGCCAATAATGGGCCTTAGTGTGGACTAATTAGAGTGCTAAGAAGGGTAAGTCACGATCTGACAAGAGGCCCTACCATGAACTAATTACAATGCAAAATGGGTGTACATCACCTGAGCCTGAGGCCTTAATGTGGAACACCTGTAAGAATTAAAGTGCAAAGCAGGGATACATAACTTGAGCCGACAAGGTACCTTAGTGTGGACTAATTAGAGCGCAAAGCGGAAACATATCTTAAGCCGATAACAGACCCCAGTGTGGATTAATTAGAGTGCAAAGCAGGGATACCGATAAGGGCCCTAGTCGGATTAATTAGAGTGCAAAGTGGGGATAAATCACATGAGCTGACAAGGGCCCTAGTACCTGATCATTTGGCAAAAAGCGCTTTCTCGAAATACCCATCCTAGCTTGTCCGTACATGCAGAATGTGTGAAACGTACAATGAACCTATCAATAAATAATCCAAACACACCTTGCTGTGCCAAAAGCCTACAAAGCTGAGTTGTGGTTGTTTGTTGTCAAGCTGCAGTTGAGCCTTCATGATCCTCTTCACCTCCTTTAATCTTTGATGGACTCCCAGATCCACGGCAATGTGAGAACGTTCACGGTTTTCTAGCCTTTTAAGAAAACAGTATATACCACATGACTTACCCGTATCCCCTCCCCCAACAACAAATTTCTAATCGCTCTACTAGTACGGCAATGTTGATGGTAAAACAGAATTCTTTGCTTCACGCACGCCAAAAATATCATTTTAAAGCCAGATGAAAACTACAGACAGAAATGTTAAGCCTTCGCAGCGCTTTAACGATATAGTACCTTTGCATATGGCGATACGCGAAGTGAAATGACACAGTGTGAGGCCTCTCTGTGCCTGCAGCTGTATCGGACATTAGCCATGAACATGTTATCATGTTGACTGTAGTACGAACATAAGTATTACGTACGAAAGTAGAAAATTACTTTGCGTTAACATTATTGACAAATACCAAAAACCATCAATAACTTACGACGGTTCTTTTTTTCTTTTTCTGTTACTCTTGGTGGTACTGGGTGCAGCTGGTGGTGCAGCTGGTGTTGCCGCTAGTAAGATAACAAAATGATACAGATATAAGGGTACTACTTAAATATAAAGGATCATTTAGAAAAAGACTTAAAACATTCTCCGGAAGTCTAGAATGCCTTGAACAAATGGTTATGAATGGAGGTGGCGTTTTAAGGTTTACTGAATTCGCAATTTGCAATACATTTTCATGCAAGCGTTGTGCTTCTTTGCATGTCTTGGAAAGTACAGTACAAATTATATGTGTTAGGTCCTTTTCATGTAACACCAACATACATGAAAATTATTACAGATGAATTTATAAAACGAATACATTTTGCCATCCAAATGATTTTGTGCGATAAACGAGCATTGTAGCATTTGTTTGGACTAACATATATTATTTTAGTAACTATAACACACTAGTATCATCAAAAACTGATGCATCTAATAGCGTTACCTTTTATGGGTATTCTTTCGTTGGTCTTGTTGCTGTTGAGTAGTAAAATATAACTATATTGGTACAGTAACCCTCAATATAAGGACACATCTACATAGGCAAATCCTACTGGAAATATTCACTAAGAGAGAAATGTGCACCTAATCATTCACACTGTGTGTTTAGATTCACAGTGTACAAATGAGAGATGAAAGAAATGAAAAACCTTCAGGCAATATGCAAGGGAACCAGATTTTAACATTCAACCATTATTTCTTAACGTTGTGGATCTGTACATTGGCTACAGTACAGTGTCTTTGATTTCTGAAAATTCTAGTGCCAATTCAGAGTTACAATCTGGAAAATATTTGCTTGCATCCATAAACAGATTTAAGAATTAGCATTACACAATATAGCCTGGCAAAAAAGTTTTCACTGATTGCCTGGCTGTTCTAGTTTAAGAGTTTACAGAATGTTCTCACGCTACGCCTAAGGAAGCTCAAATTTTCTCCCAATAAACTGTGTGTGGTGTATGTACCCTGTGGTCAAATTAAACCGGTTCCGTGAGAATTTAATACTTTTTCTGTCGAACCCAACTTTAGGAAAATTAGTCGAAAAAGCGCCAATCTGTGGAAAGACATTTTAGCTTAGTTAAAACTATCGCAGAGATGTTTGCCGTTATTTCTAGCCTCGCATGTATAGCATTGGCTAACCAGTATGCACTCGTAGTGAGGGTTTGCTGTTTTTCGGTCATCGAGCGTAGCTGAGACACTTTTTATGAAGCTGTTGAGAGCATGCCTGGATGCACTTTTAGACTTCATTTGGTACCAAACTAAGACCACAGTAGTTATCGTACTCCACGATGGCTCGGTTCTTGCAGAACACGCGTGCCTCGTATCCAGGCTTTTTCAATAATTAATTTTATGGCGCTCGTATTTCGTTGAATAAGAAGCCAGTTGCAATCGTTGCGATGCTGGAACAAATTGCACCAAATGTTGCCCATGCCAACCACGAACTAGAGGTCGTCCAAAGAAGTCAGATGAATCTGAGACTCCATATCAGATCAATCCTGAAAGGGATGCTAGAGTCCATTCTGCGATGTATCTGTGGGAAGGGGTTGAGGATTGCAGTGAGCCTACATAGCACACCACACCTATCGTCGCAAGCACACATCATTGAGATACTGGAGTGCATGGGCTGCGAGGATTATAATAGTAGCGTACGAAGACTCCTGCATGTCGATGTTAGGCAGCAAGTGCTATACGCGACCAATGACGAGATCGACGTGCTGGTAGGCATCGGGTAGAAAATGTGTTTGGAGAGGAGTCAAGGCATGGGCCCGCATTATTCTTCCAAATCTCAGGCTAAAAGCTGATGCCGATTTGAAGACTGCACTCAGCATAAAGTCTGTTGTGGCTGCCATAGGAGAGATCACTGAGGCTGAGCCAATTGATGATGATCAGGTCCCCTCTGTTTCTGCACCACTGTTAGACATGGACATGCTTACCAATATTTCCACCACCATCAGGGATGTGCTTGTTCATGAGAACGGTACACATCAACCAATGCAAGGAGATTACTTGTCATTCTAGCCAGTCTTTCCCAGTGCACAAGTAGCATCCCTCCTTGCAATCAGTAAAAGCTCTGCTAAACATTTGCTATTTCAAGCCAAGGTGGATAACTCTACCTCACACATGGTGTGGAACTTGAAAGAGCATAGTGGAACGCAGTATCGAGTACGAGGGATGTGATCATTCAGCTGTTGATTTCATCTACAGCGATGGAAAACATTGGTCGTCTAGCGTGGGAAGCCGTCGTAAGCGTTCCCCAAACAGGAATCCCAGATGGAAAGACCTAGAAAATGTGTATGCAATGAGGTCGCTGGTGTTAAAGCAAGACGCGTAGCCACCATGTTCAGAGTGTACTCTGACAAGTACAAAAATGCTTTGCCTGGGAAGCCACTCTTGGAAAGACATTGTTCTACTCCATTACCAACAACATCATGGTGGTGGAAAGCAGCAGGAAGCACGTGCTGGGGGTGGACTACATCAAGGTCAACCACATTGACAACTTTGTCATTGTGGACAAGATCATTGATGTCATTGCACCACTATCAGACCTGGACACACCCTAAGTGATGAGCTGTGTGGGCCTCCGTTCCCATGTTTACACGTTCCTCAGCTACGGCTATTGCTGCACATGCAAGGGAGGGGGTGAGGGTAGCAGAAGACAGGGAAGAGCACACCATCTGCCCAGGAGCACTAAGCCCAACAGTTTAAGGCATACAAGGAGCTGGAGAAGTTGCTTCAGATCCTGACATGTATGATGTGCCAGCCACTCAGGTGGGTTTGTGAGACACATTCAAAAGCAACTTAACTGTTGTGGACTAGCAAGGGGAGCTGTGGAGAGTAAGAGCAATTTCGCCACCACCCATTCACCAGTGTTTCAACTGGACCTGGCACCAAATAGGAAACCAAACAGGAATCCAAAAGCTGGTGGTCAACTGGAGTGCAATGCCTGCAGGAGTACTTTTTTATTCTATGACAGGCTGAGGCGTATGGCTCTGACTAGGTTGGATGAGGACCCCACCAGACTGCCTGAGATGGCTGATGTGCTGCTTGCTTTGCATCAGTGTGAGCGTCGCTCGTATCGGTATATGGCCCATGTCATGCTAGCAGCGCAACAGGCATACCAGATGAAGATGGCATAGCTGAAATGGACTGTAACACTGCCTATATGGTCTTGACTTCAAACAGAAGTTCCTGGCAAAAGGATTCCGTGAAGGAGGTGACTCTTACTACAGGAAAAAAGGAATGCTGTGGTGGGGAGCTGGGGTGCATGTAAAGGCGAACACACCGCAAGATATCAGGAGTGATGAGCCCATCATGAAACCTTATGTGGAGATAGACTTCACAGCAGAGAGGGCACGTTTGAAGGACCTGCAGGTAAATGAGGTAAGTGGTTTGGAGAAAGAAGAGGATTGTGAAGAAGGGATGGAAGAAGAGCATTGCGTCCTGGTGGAGGTGGAGGATGGTGGTGAGGAGGTGGAGGATGGTGGTGAGGAGGTGGAGGATGGTGGTGAGGAGGTGGAGGATGGTGGTGAGGAGGTGGAGGATGGTGGTGAGGAGGTGGAGGATGGTGGTGAGGAGGTGGAGGATGGTGGTGAGGAGGTGGAGGATGGTGGTGAGGAGGTGGTGGAGGATGGTGGTGAGGAGGTGGAGGATGGGGTGAGGAGGTGGAGGATGGTGGTGAGGAGGTGGAGGATGGTGGTGAGGAGGTGGAGGATGGTGGTGAGGAGGTGGAGGATGGTGGTGAGGAG
>JABACO010000576.1:0-28674 GCA_013339895.1 Ephydatia muelleri | reverse complement strand
AAAAAGAAGTTAATCCCTGTAGCCAGTAGATATACATGGCTGAAAAGATATGCTACAACGGGAGGATATCTTTGCACTTCTTGCATTGATGCACATGCAACAGGACTGCTGTTCTTACATCCTTCATCCAAAGGGAGTTGGGTACAGAAACCAATGCTGAAGATCGACAATGTACAGCAAAAGGCTGAAAAGCATGAAAGTAGCCAGCAACATCAAGAGGCTGTTGCCCTGTTAACAGGAGCTCAGCCCACGGTTGGAGTAGTTTTTGAGCAGATCCAGCGCAAGGAAGCCGATGCAAGTGGGAAATATTTTCCTATTGTTATGGCATCTGCATACATGCTGCTCAAGAACGAGATACCTCACACAAACTAACTTGCAAGATATGTTATCGACGATGTGCTATGGCAATGAGGAGTTCAAACAATGGCTGCAAAGTCGTCCAGCAAATGCTACGTACCTTTCAAGTAACGTTGTTACCTCGATCTTGGAGGCATTTGGAGAGGAAATACGTCAGTGCGTATATGGAAAGATCAAGAAATTGAATGTTTGATGCATTCGTCTTTTTAGGCGACGAATCCGAAGACCACTCCCATATTGAAAGAGCATCGCACGTAGTTCGCTATCTCGAACCGGAGACAGGGGAAATCCAAGAGTCATTTGTTGGCCTTCAGCCACTTAAAACAACGGATAGTGCAGCAATTTTAGAACAAGCTCAATGAGTATTTAAAAAGATGGGGGTACCTGCAGCTTAGTGCTGTCGGCTTTGATGGGGGGAGTGCATATGCAGGATGCCATACTGGTGTGAGAGCACGGCTGCGTGAATTTTCACCAAATGTAGTGTACATTTGGTGTAACAATCACAAGTTACAACTGGCAATTGTACATGCAGCAAAACATCACAAATGCATCAAGCGCGCTGTTGATATAATTACCAGTTAAGGCATTTTTTTCCCTATAGCCCCAAAAGATTAATTCAACTTGATGATATGGCAAAGTTGCTGGAGTTGCCATCACTTACAATGATTATCCCTGGTGACACTCGGTGGCTAAGTACTGCGCTCCATCAGCCGTGTCATACACCATTACAAAGCCATTGTTGTCGCCCTGGAGAATATCGCCCAAATTGAAAGTGGGGAAACCAGTGCCAAAGCGGAAGACTACAGGGCTTTCTTGCTATCGTTTGAAAGCTTGTTCTTTCTTATGGTCATCCAGCAAATACTAGAACCTCTGGATAGGCTTAATCTAGGGCTGCAGGCTAGTTGCATGGGCGCCATAGATAGTCTGGCAGTAAGTAAATCTACCATAAGGATTGTCCGTGCAGTAAGTGTGAACAAAATATTCCAAGAGGCCGTTGCATTGTGCGAAGATCTGGAAAAGGGAGACATGAATCTAACGTTCACGAAAAAAGCAAGCAGTAATCAACGCAAGTCTTCATGATCAAGCCACTCAATACCGGGATTCCATAGCTGATAACATGCAAGAACGGTTGGTCGATTCAATAGCGCCTCTGGCTGAGTTTTTCCAATTGTGATCCAGCAATTGATTGGCAAAGTGTAAGTTATTAATTTCACGAATTAAAATTTTATTATTTTTCTACACAGGCATGCGTAGCGATTGGTATCGATCCATCATGTGCTACTATTATTGAATATGAGTGGCGCATTTTCGTCGGACAGGATGAGCCACTTGACTTGAAACAATTAGCGGCAACAAACAAAAGCTACGCAAAGCTTTTTCCTACGCTTCGCACAGTGGCGATTAGAGTCCTGTTGTTGCCCATGTCAACTGCTGTCGTCGAGCGTTACTCACGCACGAAAAGCGCCCTACAGTGCAACAGTTACGCTACTTTTATTAACAACGTATACAAGCAATGGCTTAACTTGGGAGAACGCCGTGTATAAGTATTAAACATGCACTACTAAAAATTAAATTGTACATGTTCACGTAATATAACAGTATAATTATGTATGTTATATTAAATTATTATTTTAATGTCCCACCCCAACCCATTCAAAACTCGTCCCCAATTCCAAAAACCACTGCTGTTGCAGTATTAGTTCATTCAGGTCACAAATCTCTCTGTTGGTTAACTCCTGAGAAAAAGGCAGAAGCAATTGAGCATTTTATGGAAGAGTTAGAAAATGTTGCTGAGTCAGACAACAACAATGATTGCACTCAAGATGTTGGAAACATTTCTACGGATGTAACTGAAAAGAAAATTGCCTTTTTCAACTTTGAGGTTTGAGATTGAAATTGTGGTTTTTAATATACTATAACTTTACACTCTATTGGCAGTCTGCTGAAGAAGAAATTGTTGGAGTTGGATTGATGGTGAAAATTGACTGATGAATTTAGGCAGTATATGGCAGTTCTCCTCACCAATTGGTGAGTTAATAATGTTATGCAGTGGTGGGGAGAGAATGAGGATAAGTTTCCTAATGTATCCAAGCTAGCTCGCAAGTACCTTGCCATTCCTGTGTCTAGTGCCCCATCTGAGCGAGTTTTCTCCCAGTTGAAACTCATTGTGGAGCGCAAAAGATGAAGGATGGATCCAGCCAGGATTGAATCTGTTCTCTTTCTCAGCTGCAATAAAGACTTTAGTTAATTGAATCTGTTCTTTCACACTTGTTCTGTTATGCCCATTGCATATCGTTCATGAACCATTTCTATTGATACGCGCATGCCAAACTTCTATAACATACATAACGACCGTCCGTAACCGAATTTTGACGGCTAACGGCCAGCCGTGTATGTGACCATATTGAAATCATACAGTCCATCTTTGACCGTGAACGTGACCGTTTATATCCACAACGGCCAGCCGTTAACATGACCGGATTGTTAAAAGCTGGCCGCGGCATCACTGGCCACTGGTCAGGAGATCTGCCGCAAGATTCAACTACAGCAACTGCACCCAGGCTAATTGCAATTTTGCCCACAAATGCTGGACAATTGGATGTGGTGGGGACCATCCGGGAAATCCTGCCCCCTGGACCACAGCTCCTCCTGGATGAGAGACAGATACACTGTATGTACTCCCTTTCGACACTCGGAATTCAAGCGAGAGCTAGTATCTTCATCCCCACAAAGCTGGGTATCCTGCTGCTAAAATGGCATTGTCAATGGCGTTTCCATAGGTTTCGTAGGTCCCCACAACCCCTCATTTGTCCCACTACCCTCCTCTCTTCTTCCCGGCATCCACAGGTTGTTACCACTGAGCTGGAGAAGAAGTGGCAGCAGGCAGGGTCCTTGGTCCCTTTGTGAAGATCCCAATTGCATCATTCAGGTCCCTCCGGGCTGGGTGCCATCCCCAAGAAGAACGGAAAGTGGAGGATGATACTTCATCTCTCTGCCCCGTATGGAGGTAGCGTCAACGATGGCATTCACGAGGAGCAATTCCCAGTCCACTATGCCACGGTTGGCGATTCTGTGGACCTGATCTCCAGGTTGGTACAGGCGGCTATCCTGGCCAAGATCGACTTGAAAGCAGCTTTCAGGATGGTGTCCATCCATCCGGATGACTGGGATCTCTTGGGGCATGCAATGGCAAGGCAGCTTCTACATTACCTGGACACCTGCTTACCCTTTGGGCTCAGATCTGCCCCGTTCCTATTCAATCCAGTTTGCAGAGGTCCTGCACTGGATCCTCCATAACAACTACCAGGTGGACGCGGTCCACTTCTTGATAGTTGGGGCTCCAGGAGCTGATCAATGCGCTATCATCAGTCCAATTGACCCTGAGGGTGTGCGAGAGTCTGGGCATTCCAGTGGCCCTGGACAAGCTGGAGTGACCAGCTACTCGCATCTCATTCCTGGGCATCATGCTGGACTCGGAGGCTCAGATCCTGTCTCTGCCTCAGGACAAGCTGGAGTACATTCTGCACAGGGTACACTCATGGCTGGGGCGCCGCAGTGCCACCAAACGTGAGCTCCTGTCCCTGATCAGCAGACTGTCATTTGCCTCAAAGGTGGTCACAGCGGGTCGGCTGTTGTTCCTGCGCCGGCTGATTGATCTGTCCAACGGTCAACAGGTTGCACCATCACGTCCAACTCTCCTCGGAAGCCAGGGCAGATCTTGCCTGGTGAGCACGCTTCTTGCCTTCCTGGAACGGTCGGGCAATGTTCCTAGACCCGGAGTGGATCTGTGCGGACAGCTTGCACCTCTTCACAGACGCGTCTGGCTCCCATGGCTTTGGAGCATTCTTTGATGGGTCATGGTGTAGGGGGTCCTGGCTGCCCCACCAAAGGCGTGCCCCACTACTCCATCCAGTAGCAGGAGCTTTTCGCCATCCTTGCAAGCCGCCGGCACCTGGCACCACAAGCTGACAGGTCGTCGGGTCATCTTCCACTGTGACAACCTGGCAGTAGTCCATGCATGGTGAGGCTAGTCCTCAAGGGACCCAGCCCTCATGGTCTTGCTTCGGGAGCTGTTTTTTTGTGGCGGCGTAGAGTAACTTTACCAACCAACTAGTGCATGTCCCAGGGAAGTCTGTCCCGTGACTTGATGACTAAGTTCTTTGCCCTTGCCCCACAGGCCGATCCTCTCCCCTCGGTGGTGCCTCCACACTTGGCCAGACTATAGAGGCAAAGCTGGAAGTCCTTGTGAACAGGTCCCTGGCACCCGCTACTGCCGCTGCATATCGGGTGGGGATCCGACGCTACCTGTCCTTCTGTCACATTCCCACGGCCAACAGGTCGGGGTTGGCAGGGTCACAGCTCAGTGGTGTTCTTTGCCCTGGCCCCCAATTCTCACCAATCAGTCAAATAGGTGCGTTGGGGACATGAGCACAGAAGCATGTAGCTGGGTAGCTTAGGGGGCTGTGTGCCTACACCTACCTAGCTGGGGGAAGTTACTTGGCATGGTAATTAATGACTCATTTAACACATACTGTAGAAACAATGCATCAAGCCAATCTTTTTGCATTGTGCCCTGGATTTGTTGGTGTGTGTAAGGACATGCCCTTATCAATCTTGGCAAAAATGTGGCAGTAAGGGTAATGTCAACTCTTCATTTAGCACTACAAAACGTTTCTAAAGATTTGAACAACTTGTTAAGAACAAGAATTCCCTGTCTGCTGTTATAGAAGTTATTCAGAAGTGCCCAGAACTGCGTTCTGCATTGAGGGACCCCATGGCATATGGCAATGAAGATAAAGGAAAATTCAGTGAAGCTAGGATTACATGTACCTGCATCTGATGCCCAACTTAGTGGACCATTTCAATATGCAATCTTCGACCCTTTGGTTCACCAAGGTGCCGTTAGTTCTAAAAGCTTTAAGGCATCTGAAGCATCACACAGCTTTATGAAGAATCATTGTACATGCTCACAGTACATGTTTCAAGTCAAGAATGCACAGATGGCCAGTTGCTTATACTGTGTACAACATCCAGTGTGTGTACAAAAAGAAGTACTTGATTCACTCAATTATCTCCCCCTGTCTCTTCTAGACATGAAGAGCACTACAGTGGGTGTTCGATTATAAGACCACCCGATTATAAGACCATAAAGTGCCGCCCGCTATCGATGTTAGAATTTACCTAAATGCAATTAAGGCCACAATGATTATGATATGAATATTTGATTCTAAATATTCGCGTTTTTTTGGCGGGTTTGTCAGTGTGTGTAGTATGGAGACGCCTGGCTCTGCGCCTAAGGCAAAGGCAAAGAGAAAGAAGAACAGCGCTGGCAGCCCAGTAGAAGAGCAAAGAAATGAATTTCTTAAAGGTACCAGAAAGGGGAGAAGGGGTGCTAGATGTACAGAAAAAGCTTGATGTCATCGAAATGCTTGATAAAGGAAAGACCCAGAGGGAGGTAGCAGCACAGTTGGGCGTATCAAAAACTCAAGTTTTAAACATTAGTCGCTGCAGAGCAGCGCTATATAAACGTCAACTTACCTCAAAGGTAGCGAAATTTGGCAAATTTGCGGACATTGACAAGGCTGTATTTGATTGGTTTTGTCGCGTGAGAACACCAGTGGGACTCCGCAAGCCTTTACCCGTATCACTAGCTGCTTTGCAAGCTTGTGCTCGCCATGAGGCAAGATTAAGAAATGTTCATAACTTCAAAGCGTCAGATGGGTGGGTTAGGCGATGGCGTAAGCGATTTAATGTCCCACCAAGTGTTCACCTCCATGGTGAAGCGGGAGATATTTGTCTGATTGATGCTGAAAAGAAGATGGATGTTTGCGTTCTCAACTTAGTGAGGGGGGCTATGCTTTACAGAATATATTTAACATGGACGAAACGGGGCTTTTTTACCGAGCGTTACCTAAGCGGAGTTATGTATTACCAGACGTTGATGTGAGGCAAAAAGGAAGAGGGACAAAAGCTTTGACTGCTAAGGATCGAGTGACTTTAGTGCTTTGTTGCAATGCTACTGGTACTTGTAAAGTTGCCCCATTGATGATTGGTACATCAAAAAATCCCCGCTGTTTCAAAAAACAAAGGCCACCGTTTCCATATACCTCACAGCCCAATGCATGGAGTGATGGAGAACGCTTTAAATTCTGGTTTAATGATGTATTCCTACCCTGCATTCGAAAATCCAAAGTGGCTCTCCTTTTAGATGGGTTCTCTGGCCATTGCAAAGACATTGGTGATCCTAAGGGTCAAGTCTCAGTTTTGTTTTTCCCACCTAATTTGACCTCAATGTATCAGCCGCTTGACCAAGGCATCATTTCAGCTGTAAAGTGTACTTACAAGTATTGTGTTCTGGACAGGTTACTGACAGGCATTGATAAGTATGATGAATTGCACCTAATGGCTAGCCACATTGTAGCTGGATGTCGAGGGCTTGAATACTGCTTACCTCCAAATCTGCTTGATACAGCTATCATCTGGAAAAAGGCATGGGATGAATTGGACCAATCAGTTATTGTCTCTTGCTGGGTGCACTCTCATTGCCTTCCTGTTACAGATGAAGCCATTGTGGCAAGTGAACACCGTGACTATCGCAAAGCTACCACTGATAGTATTGTAACAAAAATGTGTGATCAACTGAAGAGTCTTGACTTGCAATCTGACAGCACTGTTGGTACACTCCAATCAATTGGAATTTTAGATGCAGTCAGTGCTGTGGGGAAAGGGGACACCTCGCTGATGGAGAAATGGATAGACGTTGAGGATGACCAAGAAGTTGCAGCATCTATTGAATTGCAAGTCCTTGACAAGATTTGGATGAAGCTGCAGTTGAACAGCCTGATGATGGTGGTGGTGGTGGTGATGATGATGATGATGAAGGTGACAATGGCCTGGAGAAGCCTCCTGTCACAAAAGAATTCAGTGAAAAAATGTTGATGGCTGCACGTCAGGCACACTGCATTGCTGGTGAGCTCAACGATCCACAGCTGTTATCCATTGCCAAACAGTTATGGTTGTCTGCACACAGCAAATTGATCATAGCTGGTAAAGTGTAGCTCTCTTGAACATATACCACAACAACTTTGTATTGCTGTCTTGTGCTAGTTTGGGGACCAGCCCATAAATATGTTGGTCCCTATACTAGTTTCATTTTGTTCATTTATGGTTGAATATGTTATCACGTGTGCAGGTGAATGTGGGATCAGGTCTCTATGCATGTATAGGGTAGGAACGTACAAAGGTCTTTATTTCAAGCGAGACCGACCTATATAAGCACATGCAATGCGTTGATGATTGGCCGACCGGCGACCATGCATGCACAGCACCATCCTCAATCTCGTAATTTGTAGCAATGTAACGAAAGATTTGTAATATGGTGGTATCGATCGATTGATACAAACGTTTGCGATCGAGCGTATGCAGTTATTTAAAAAGTTATGTCGCGTGCACTGGATTTTTGGTACAATCCCAGTACATTGTAAACAACTGTGGTTTCTTAATCTCATCGATAGCGGCACTTTATGGTCTTATAATCAGGTGGTCTTATAATCGAACACCCACTGTAACAGAAGTTCTGTGACCTCTATGGGTAAGATCTATTAGATAAGGATAGACTATCAGGTATGAATTTCAGGTCCTTCTGAAGAAGCAAAACAGGTACATGTAAACAAGGGAAGGAAATCATCTATCATCTATGTGGTAAAGTGATAGTATGTGTGGTGAATGCCACAAACCTTAGGTGCATTTATTCTACTTCCAAACTATCTCAAAAGTCGATATCATCATAGAATGTTATTTGTATGCAAGCAGGTTTCATGTAGAAACCTCTGCACGCGCGCAAGCATTGTGCACAATAGTACAGGTATGCAAGCACTTGCGGGTCATGTAATTTTTTCTTCCCAGTGACCAGGTCACTTTTTGGGTCCAGCTGTCTGAGAACCATGAAATCTTGGTGCTGCCTTAGTGTGTGGATACCTACCTCTACTCAGCAAGAAGGATACATTGTAAAATTTCCAGCACGCGCAATTAAAATGTAACGCTTGCGTTGAAATGGATGGCTACTTAAAAAATTCAGAGCCTTACAACTCCATGACAGACACTCCGGTTTTCTGTGCGTAAGAAGCAATGTGTAGAGGACATTTCAGACTTCTAGATTAGAAAACATTAAAAACCATGCATTGAGCCCCTTTTTGTGGAACCCTAACCCTAAGTTTATAATACTACTGATCTCCTGAATTGATTTTGAATCACTTTTGAGGGGCTTAATTTATTGCTTTAATATTGCCTTCACTCACCACAGGAGGACAATGTTTCCATGGTAACCGAGGCTGAGAGGCTGCTTTGCCTGTCGTGCTGCCCTGTGGGTGTGGTCACACATAAGTTTACCGGGTCCCAGAGACCCTACAAGGCACCTACCTTATCTTGGATATGCAGGTGTCAAGGTTGTCTGTCCAGTCCTTGAGCCAGCTGTAGTGACAGGTGGGTGGGCACATATTGGAGAGAAGCCGAGACTCGCATCAGGCACACAATGCACCCTCCCACATACATTTACATCTCCAACTGTCCATAACACAATTATTTACACAGTCACACACACACACACACACACACACACACACACACACACACACACACACACACACACACACACACACACACACACACCAGGGTTCGACGTAAGGGTTGCCATCAATGCCCTGGTACGACTATCATAGCATTAAGCTGGACTTTACTTATTATCGTTCTTACTCCATTTCATCATCCGAGTTGGAATCAGATATGTTTAGCGATAGCCTGCGTTTGCAGGTCCCTTTCCATCTAAGGATGGATGATGTTCCTTCCTGGGATGTGCATACTGTACAAAACATCTTGCCTTCCTCAAACATGCAGCAACCATGGAAAGGCAGTCAGCCGTCGGTCTTTGAACTAGCGAGCAGGTTTACACGTGCTTGTAGTAGCAGGCTCATCCGGATCCATTGCAGAGCGCAAAATAACGGGAATGTGTTTATACATGTACTAATCACCCAGAGCGCTGCGCGTAAGACCGTACAATAAGCCCATTGTTTACTTCTACAATGGAGCCCTCTTCATGCGTATGGCTCCCTTTTAAACCAGCTGTTTGTTAAAGCGCGGTGACCGTGGTTCATGTAATTATCGTATTTCAACCGAATTCACTATGTCCGCCCCTTTTACGGTGACGTATTATGACGTTTTTGTAATTTAAAAATTACCGACAATCGTCATAAAAATATGAATGTCATTAGAATGGCAACCCCTTACGTCGAACCCTGCACACACACAGTACGTAACAACACTTACACATGTACCCGCCGCCATACACACATACATACATACATCACTCTAGGAATTCGTTTTTCAACACTGTTGTCTGCACAATAAGCATAATGAGGAAGTTGTTGTATACTGTACATCACAATAAACAGCACACACATAAGAACACCACCACATAAAGCACGAGTTCCATTAATGCACTATAATTGTGTGTATTAAATGGCTTTGCACTCTTTGACGTATGTGTACTGTGCACTTTGTAATTGTATGCACACACACACACACATACATGTATGCACACACACACACACACACACACACACACACACCCATACCCCTGATTGTAGCGTTTTTTCAAAGCATCACAGTTCACCTGATACGACAAGGGATGCGGGGGGGGGGGGGGGGGGGGGGGGGGGGGGGGTGTGTGTGTACATGTGTGAGGTACATGGAGAGAAGAAATGGAGAAAAAAAATTGAGGTAAGTAAACAGATTGGATCATTCAAGGTCTCCTCCTCTCTATCAAGAGAGCACACACAAAATGGTTCCCCACCTCTGCTATGACGCCCACACATCCAGCGATGACAGAGGCCTTGGCCTGGGCACCACTCATCCCTCCTAGACCAGACGTGACAAACACCTTGCCAGCTAAGTCATTGAGTTTCAGGTACTTCCTGCCAGCATTCATGACGGTGATCTGTGGAGATGGAAGGAGGGGGGAGTAAGAGTGGAGGAGGAGGAGAGTAGGAGAAGGGATGAGGGGAGAGGAGGAGAAACAAAATTGGTGACGTGACTGCAGACTGGAGGGGGAGGGGGCAGATGCACGTAGTGTCCCAGTGAGGTACAGTAAAGTACACCCGCACAACACACATACACATGCTCACGCATACACACACACGTACAACTACACACATGTACATGCGTGCACATGTGACAAACACACGTGTCAGTGATTCATACACCACAATGATGCAGCACCCATGACACTAACATGTTCTGCACACCACAGAAACACAGACAACATGCACGCAAACGAAAACACACACACACATGCAACACACATGTATATACACACACACACATGTACACTCACACACACATACACACACACACACACACACACACACACACACACACATACATACCATTGTACCATGAACAATGCCCTGTGGACCAATGTAGCAGTAGCTTCCAGCAGTCATCTGACCATACCTGGAGGTGGTAAGGTGTGAGGATGGAGGGTGGGGAGTGGAGGGTGGGGTGGATGGAGCAGATGGTGGAAGAGTGGTAGCCCGCAGTTGAAGTGGTGGGGAGTGGTGGGGTGAGGGAGAGCGAATATAACCACACACCAGCAAATATGTGCTTCAAATGATGCAAGTCTTGTGAATCCCTACCAAAGGAACAGAGATAGATGTAGTCCAGCTACAGTATGTGGCTAATCTGCAGCGAAGAGGCCCTCTGTCCATCTCTGTGCACTATGGACACACCTTTGTGCTCTATGGACACACCTTTGTGCTCTATGGACACATCTCTGTGCATTATGGACACACCTTTGCTATATGGACACATCTCTGTGCACTATGGATGTGCTCTATGGACACACCTCAGTGTACTATGGACACATCTCTGTGCACTATGGACACACTTATGTGCACTATGGACACACCTATGTGCTCTATGACACCTTTGTGCTCTATGGACACATCTCTGTGCACTATGGACACACCTTTGTGCACTATGGACAACACACCTGTGTGTTCTATGGACGCACCTTTGCTATATGGACACATCTCTGTGCACTATGGATGTGCTCTATGGACACACCTCAGTGTACTATGGACACACCTTTGTGCTCTATAGACACATCTCTGTGCACTATGGACACACCTTTGTGCACTATGGACACACCTATGGACGCACCGCTGCTATATGGACACATCTCTGTGCACTATGGACACATTCCTGTGCACTCACATGGACACACCAAGAGCAAACATCTTCTCATATTCCATCTTGGAAGAATAATTTGGAATCACCTTTGAATAAAGAAGTCAAGGGAAGGGAGGGGGAGGAGGAGGGAGGGGAGGAGGAGAGAGAAACGAAGACTTCATAAAGATAGGACACACCTGCACACATCCTTCCCTTTTACACACACACACACACACACACACACACACACACCATCCCATTAGTGATGACACAGCGAGGGGCCTCGGGGTGGCTGGGGAAGAGGCCCATGGGATGGCCAGAGTACATGACCAGGGTCTGGTCCCACTCCATGAGGGAGAGGTAGTGCATGGTCAGCAGGAACTGTACCCAATTGGAGAACACCTGACCGTTCCCTCCGTAGGTCACCAGCTCGTGTGGAAACTGCAGGCAACATTTATTAAGAGATGGAGGGAAGAGAGGGATGGAGGATGGTGTGGGTGTGGGTGGATGGTGTGGGTGTGGGTGGATGGTGTGGGTGTGGGTGGATGGTGTGGGTGGAGATGTGGTGCAGCATTGGATGCAGGTGGTATAAGAGAGAGAGTGTGGTCATGTCGTTACCTGGGCAACCTGGGGGTCCAGGTTGTTCATGATCATGTGCATGATTGCAGCCGCGTGCTTGCATTTGGCGGGGTACAGGTCGATTGGGTACGCCCTGTGGGTCAATACGAGCATACATGCATCAAGACAGTGCAGTGAGGTAACAGGGTGAGTATCATTCCTTAACCCTCTGACTGTACATACATGTGTGATGACTGAAACTGGACGACAATACCAATAAGGTGCTTAACCCTGACAATGTGAAGACGACTATCTTATGGCAGACTCACGCAAGTTAGATCACTCAAGTTAGATCACTCATAGGTCATCCCCGTGTACTTGTGTGTGTGTGTCTGTGTGCGTGCGTGTGTGTGTGTGTGCGTGTGTGTGTGTGTGTTGGTGTGTGTGTGTTGGTGTGTGTGTGTTGGTGTGTGTGTGTCATGCGTCACACATACACTGTGCACATGTATGCACCTCATATCGACGAGCGGGCGAAAGCGGTACATGTAGATGTGTCCGAAGTCTTCCAGTTCCCTGGCAAACTCAGCGGCCAGTTCGGATTGTGCCCTCGGCGGGAAATATCTGAGCGCATTTCCCAGCGCCAGCTAAACATGAAGTCGGAAAGAATGGAGAACAGGGGACAGCCGTCAAGGTATTACCTTCTTTTCTTCGGGGGTGAGTTTGGGTACTCTAACGGGGGCATGGGGAACAGATGGGTCTCGGGGGCGTGTGGGAGGGAGGGGGTCCAACGGGATGCCGCCACACAGCTCAACGAGAGTCGCCATATGAGGTCATCTAATATTGACATTAGTTATTGCATGGCTTGTAATTAGAAAGGCCAAATTCGGTAAGTAGTTCCAGCGTGGGCGTATGTGAATAATGATGTAAGTATATTGGACTTAGTGACCTTTGAAACAATTTTGTGTGTTTTTGTTTTTATGCATGAGTATGTCTTTTCGTAGTACTCACCCATGATGATGATGCCGGGCCGGTGATACATTTAGCAAAAACGGCATCATCCAAAACTCTCGACTCAGCTTATGCAATTGTACATAGGCTCAGCATTTCAGTCTAATAAATGTTGGTGCTTTTGTGGGAAAGCGATAGATTGAGCTGTTACATGTAAGGTTATGATTCTTCCCCAAATAATGCTTAGACCTGATGTTATTTTAGAGTCATCGGGAGTTGTTAGCACATGCAGCAGTGTTCTAATCTATAGAACACTGCAAAGTGTGCAGATAAGGGTGGTCTGGTACATGTCCAGAAATGAGCGGTCAAAGGGAAAGCTAATTAATTCGCGATTTGCGAATCACCGAATATTCCCGTATAACTTCCCATAGACATGTATGGGGTACTTTAATACCAAGCACACCAGATTTTTCTCAGCATTTGCCAAAGGGGATTGTTAGTACACTACATTTCCCATGATTTTTAGTGGGGTCGCCGTATTTTTCCTATTTAAGGCGTCGCTTCCCTAGGATTGTCATAACATTGTCTTCAATGTACACGTAGTCAATGGGTGCGTTTTCTCATTACAAATTCTATGACCATTTGTGTCAATACCTTTACGATTTGCCAATTTGCCAAAGGAAAAAACATGTAGCTAGTACATCGAAGAACTATAATATATATTGAAAATTGGGTCTTTGTATTTAAAAATCGGCTTCCATAATTGAAAGAAGTATCCTATATCGAATCGGATTGTTGTCTCCGTCTCGTGCCCTCAAAATCGACTCACGCGCGGGACAAGGCAAATGAGTATCTCCCTAGCTGTACCAGTTTTATACAGTATGAAATCGGGCCTGAAATCGATTCTGCACGCCTCCTAACGCTACGTAACAAGGTTTGTTGCTACCAGTTGAGTAGCCTACATATAAATGTACGTTATCGTACCCATACGTTTCGGATCTTTTGTAAACATCGCCGGGCCCATTTCATAATTGTATTGCTGTTAGGCTGTTACGTTGGTAGTTTATCTAAGTAACTGAAGTACAACTACTAGTATAGGTGTGGCCGGAGCTACTATTGGCCGCAATAGTAATACGGCTACATGCATGTGTTTTAATTCTAGAAAATGCGCACCGATTTATCGAGTATCAAAGAAGCTGATAGCAGCGTCAACGGCGTGGTAGCGTATTTTATTCTGCTGTCTGGCGCTGCGTTCCAACATCCACCACCAGCAAAACGCCGTTGCAATCTTTCAGGTGAAATAAATATAAAATGCATGTGCAAGGCAATGACTTACGTAGGCCTAGGCATTGCACATCTCTCAACTTGGTAATTGCAATAATGACAGTCATTTCTTACCCTGCACTGCATGCTTTGTGTTTTATTGTAATATTTAGCTACCTTGCGTACTTACATGTATATTCAGTTACCGCTGTGAAGGCACCGTAGCTAGTGTACTCATGTGAAGGCACCATAGTTATACGGTGTGACTATTTACAAATGGTTTATTGTGTCAGTGTGGTATGTAGCAGGCTTTGTCAATGTAATGTATGCACATGTGCATATGGACATATGTATAAAGTTGGCAACGGACTCAAACGTGAATGTTGTGCATGTGTTGTCGACTGCATCACAGTGAAACTTATTAGTGAACAATTTGAAATAAATCACAAGATGACCGCCAATGTATGGGCGATTACTCGATATGACACAACACGCAAGCACTAAAACGCATCACACAGATCAAACAAACTGTCAGACATTCTCTGCAACCATTCTCTGCTACATGTACCAATGTAAAGGTCTTGTTGATAACAATGAATACAATAGTTCAAAGGATGGTATACAAATAGTGCATGCTCATACAAGTATGCATATCTGTGTATGTGTAAACAATTAATTTTTTGTATGTTTGTATTCTATGTGTGTATGTGTGTTACATATGGACAACATTTCAACAGCCCTTTGCTGCGGCAGAACACACATGGCTGAGTTATCTTGAGCCTGAATACCACAAATGCAACAGTGAAAAATGTGAAGCCAGAACAGAGTAAGGCTGTTTGTGTATGTGTGTGTGCGTTACCAGTGTGGTAAGGGAGTGGCTCAAACATGGCACTGATCTTGGTGAACACACACACACACACACACACACACACACACAAACACACACACACACAAACACACACACGCACCACACACACACATGATGTGATATTGTGGTCAATTAGTTATGGCATGTGCAAATGGGAGGGGCTGTGTTTGTGTGTGTTGCCTACAAATACACATGCATGTACACACATGAGGCTTCTGTAACTTCTACTGTAGACAACTAAAACATATCTAGCAAATTAACCCTCCTTTCCCCCCTGATCTTGGTGATAGACACACACACACACACACACACACACACACACACACACACACACACACACGCACACACACACACACATACACACACACACACACACACAAGCACACACAAGTACATACATGTACAAGCACACACACATATACACACAGTTTGGGGTGTGTATTGTGGGCGGGTCGATGTTACAGGGGGTCACGTGATATACTCTGCTGTGTAGTGTTGTTGCTGATGTGCTGATATCTTTGGGCAACCAAGTCCCCGATCCTTGACTACGCGCCATACGCGAAACACACGTGTACGAAGCCTTAAAAATCACTAAAACATCCATAGAAAAGCAGGCCTTCATTCCATATTAGTGATTTGGTGCTTATTGTGTAGTGTAGTGCTATTGTGCAGTGCCTCTAATACGGTGCTGTGCCTGTGACATAGTGCTATGGTGCAGTGCTTGTGAAATAGTCATGGTGCAGTGACTATGAAGTGGTGCTAAGGTCAGTGGTGTACAGTTGTAGGAAGCATGGGGCCCATTGCCACATTCTTATTTTTGTCAAAGTGGGGGCATTACCCCCCCCCCCCCCCCACCTTTTAATATCATCCTATGTGCTTGATGGTGCTGTATAGTCATGGTGCTGTGCTTGTGAAGTACATGTAGCTATGGGTCTGTGCTTTTGAAGAAAGTTTGGTGTAGTTGAATGTGAACACTAAGCTTACATGTACATGTATTACCATTCAGCTGCTAGCCTTATGTAAACTTTCCAGTGGCCCAGTCCTGCCATACACAAGTAGCAATAATATTCACTGCCACCATATGCAAGGCTTCAAAGCTTAGAAGTATCAAGGGCATTGGAAAGTTTTCTATTGCTTAGCACTTTTCAACACACACATGCACATGCATGCACACATGCACACGTGTATACATACATACACACATGCACACACAATCAGTATGTACCGGTACAGAAATGGTGTGGGAACAAGTGTACGAAAAGTTATTAATGTAACGTGAAATTTTTATAGTATTAAAATTATAACCTTACAAGCCTGATTTTGCTGGCCATAGGTACGTAAGATAAATATAATATTCATTTGTGCAGCTCAGAGGTCAACAACAAAAGGGCATTGTTTGCTATGTAAACTGAGGTTATCCTAATCTGATGTTAGCTATTGAGCTAGACATGTACATGTACCAAGTTCTAAGAAGCAAACACTATTGACGTACATGTAGTACCTACATGTGCATGTATGTGGCATGGGCCTTTTGTGCCTGATGCCATAAACTTTACAATCAAGTACATGTACATGATGGGAGGGGGGTGGAGTGTGCTTTGGGCCTCATGCAAAACCTTTGGTTAGTGGTAGAGGCATTTACGTCTGATGCATAAAGTCCTGGTACTTTTTTTCTAGGGTTCAATATCAAGAGTTGTGTTAAAAGTCTGTTTGGGACTGTTTCTATGGAGATGAGGCGAAATATTACTCGAGGACACTCCTGTATCTGGTTTTGTACTGGGGAAGAGCAGCACCAGGAACCCAATGCTGAGACTGACCATCTGGAGTGTTCAACACCTCCAGGGATATCCACCTTAGGCTCAACAAATTTACTTAAATACCCCTACGTTCCACTGTACTCAGCTGGCATACACTTCTTCATCAAGCAAACCAGATGGGCAGGTGTGTTGAGTGTACCAAAGGCAGGCAGTTCTAGCAATGGAGGCCTACAAATAATGCTGCCACTATTCCACTCACCCCTCTTCCACTTCAAAGTTGGGACGCCACTCGCATCTAAGAACTTCCGCTCCACTTTCCTATCCCTGGTATGGTGGAGCAATGTGGCTACAATCCAGCCAAATACAACACTCGCATTGGTGCAGCCACTTACAGTAACTGCTGACACCATTCAGAAGTACATATGGTGCAGCCACACTCATTGTTAGTAATAGCAATAGCAGAAGAGGGCAAATTGTGTATGTTTTTTAAATGCACATTACATGTTTGCACTAAACATACACTGTGCAGAGACAGGGGAGGGGTTTGGGGGCCGTTTGGGCCTGTGCCAGCAAGCATTGGCATAACATAGAAGGGGGGGGGGGGGTATAGTATGCTTTTAACCTGATGCAGAGGCTTTGGCCTAGTGATAGACTGATCAGCGCTACAGTTTACACAAAACTTTTCTTTAAAAGAAAAAAAATGAAAGCATTGCTATTCCATTGAAGCCCCACGAAGGTGATTAAAGCGCTTTACGTGTGGTTACTGACTCTGGCCTGGCCATACACATGTATGCAGACAAAGATTCAAAATACGGCACGTGCAGATTTGATGTTAATCGATCTAGGTAGGGCTGAAATGCCTACGTAGGTCGCAACTGTACTGAAAAGTGCCATTTGCAAATATCTATGTCTTGTATCAGTGCACGTGCCTATTAGCCTTCGCGCTTCATTCATCGAGCTGCAAGCAGGCTAAACGAACACGATAAGGAAAACACTATATAGGTCAAAAGTGTCCATGACGATCAACATCATAGTGTCCCTCTTGGCAGTCGAGACCTACGGTACTAGTCTGGGACTATCGTACTTTTGTATCAGGCCAGAAGCTGGCAGTAACCATATCGGGCTCTCCCTCGCTCTTTCGTATCGAAACGCTCTCGGCCTCCCCCCCCCCCCCCCCCCCCCCCCACATTGTCCGGTTATTAACAGCCTATTAGTATAGTTAAGTTCTATCTTCAGCTAAATTAACTTACTGTGCATATATTTATTCACCATTTTGTTCAATGAATATCAATATTAGTTGAATAATTCTGGCGGATGACGCAAGGCATTACGCAATGATATATTTTGATGAATACATTATGCGCGGTATAAATTAATTTTGTGTCTTGATTTTAGTTCAAGAATGGTTCAGGGAATAATTTTTTGAAGTACATATATCATGATCAGATCGATTTATAGGACATTTTACAAGTGTTTAAAATTCAATTTGAAATAAAAAGCAAGATGACCGCCTATGTATGGGCCATTTCTGGATATGATCTAAAGACCTAAATGGCCTAGCTTTGGATACACTGTATAGCTTGGTTTGGCTGTTGACAGCTACTCACTACAGCAAAGGTCACCTAAAACAGAAGGCGAGAAAGCCACAAAGCCATACTTGATAATTACCTCGAGGGGCAGAACCGATACCATATTGACATATAAAGGAAAGCTCACTGGTATAGCTTGGCACGGAGCAGTGCACGCATATACGTGTATACATGCACACTCTCACATGCACATACCCTCAGATGCATGTGCAGTGCTGGGTTGTGTAGGTGAGTTATCTAACATATGGGACAGTTCACGCGAAAATGATAACTCGCATTTATATATAAAATTTAATATTATAATATTCATAAATACCTTACCCTTTGCTCGTGTCCCATTCCATTCTGCAATCCATGCGCTCCTTCAAGTGCTTAACGATAGCATGAATTGTTGTCTACAGATGTATAGAAATTGTAGTGTGGGATGAACATAACTTGCTATATACTTACCAACAGTTCTTTCGGTGTTCTTTTTACAGGACCACATTGGTCAGGGTTTGCCGCCGGCGCCGCTTGCGCTAACTTCGCTTGCAAATCTGCCACCTGGTCCTGCAGTGATTTGATTGCCGCAAATAACTGTTCGCTGATATCGACATTTCTTGCAGCGCCTTCAGGAGGTCGGGATTCTAAGTTGCACGCAAGGACAGTATAATAATATGATAGTAATTCTGGGCTGATTTAATTTATACCTGCAGGCTTAACGGTGTCGACGTCCTTGATGACGATTGAAAACTATACCCTCATTGTCAACGCTTCGAGGACGAACTGGAGTAGTTGGCGCATGAAAACTATTCTGCTGCATTTCAATAACTGCTGCTCAGTAACAGCTGCACGCATATTGTCAACATATGTTCCGCGCCCTTTTAAACTGATGTGAAATTTGATTGGTGCATGGTCTTTGCAGCCACGTCCGGGGAGAGAAATATTATTGTATACTGATTTGTACAGATGGAAGGGATCGATTTTGCGAGCATTGCGAGGAATTCGTATCAGCACGAACGTTCTTAAGACACAGAGATGCATACTATGCTACGAATATGATCCTTCCTTTGTTCCTTCGTCGTCGGAGGATGACTGCAGTGCTTGTGATGAAGATTCTAATTCTGAGATGGTCAAAGGTGTTGAACAATATCGCGCTCATTAGCCTCAATAGGGGAGGCAGGTATACTAACCACATACAAATTTGCACCATTTTCTGCGTGTTGCATGTGTAAACTGATGCATGTATATTGCATGTACAATACAGGGTGTCCCACAATCAGGGAACAATCGTTATTATTTTATGGAAACTATACAAACTTTATAATACTAATCACTTTCGGGAAGAAATTATCGTGCAATTAAATCACAGGTTAATTAATTAACATGAATATTTACAACAAGTTAATTTTTCGGAAACCTGAACTGATAGGAATTCGGAAATTGAAGAAAATTTTTTTTCCCGCTGCGGGGTCTAAAGATGTTAACGTCTAACATTTACGTTCATTTTCGTAGCGATTGCGCATGCGCAGAACGTACCCTGTGCGCGATTGCCGTGGAGGATTCAATTATTAACGGGTACACGAAATCGCACCAACCAAAATCACGTGAATGCGCGGGGACAGCAATAAATTTTAATAACCTACGACAAACAGTCACGTGATGAACCTGCAAAGAGCAGATCCACCCACAGTACTCTGCCACTCCCAAACAAGAGACAGCGCATCACTTTTTGCAGCGCTCTACCTTCAGAACACGTAGCAACTAAAACGAGCGCCATTATGAAAACTACGCGTGTTTTCCTGTGTCGCTGTTAGAGAAACTTTACCACTCCGATTTAAACCTGATAGCGGTCATACATTAGTCCATCGTGCGATCGTACCTCGGCGCATACATGCAGGGCGTGTCAAGCTGCGTTAATAACAAACTAGTGCGCTACGATAAGAGAACACGTCCGATCAGATATTCCACGAGGAGGGCGATTCATTTCGGAACTACATGATGGTGGTGCCTCACGGTCAATTGGGGGTGAGTACTAACTCGCACGTACACAAGAGACCACACTAACGTAATGTATTACATGTACTGTGTTAGCGGGTATAGCTACGTATTGCTTTCAAGAGCATGTAACTGGGGTAATGCCTATTATCATCTTATAATCGTGTGTGTGTGTGTGTGTGTGTGTGTGTGTGTGTGTGTGTGTGTGTGTGTGTGTGTGTGTGTGTGCGTGTGTGTGTGCGTGTGTGCGTGTGTGTGTGTGCGTGTGTGCGTGTGTGTGTGTGTGTGTGTGTGTGTGTATTGTGTTGTGTGTAGTGTCTACATGATCCTTTTGAAATCAACTACTACAGTAGTTATGGTACCATTTTCTAAGCTAATCATTCCTTCCAAATAACTCCAGGCAATAATTAAACTGTCAACATTTAGTGGAAAGCGTTCAGTGTAATCTTTAGAAGACTTTAGTTCAGCAATTCAGTACTGTTTCTTGTGTCCTTACCTTCATGCATTCAGATTCTTTATTCTTTCTGTCTTATTCCAGACACTAACTGGCTCTAACTCCAATCTTTTGAGTTTTCTAAGTTCCAACCCTTGTTTGTTCATCGCAAGCAAATGTAGGGTGACTTTTCACGGTATGCACATGTGTCCGTGTAGAGATGTTGTGTGTGCATGTGTATCGTGTGTATGACTTCATAAGCAAACAGTGCATGAGTGCTTCTATTAGAATATAATTGTCGAATGCAGGTACTGTTTCTTGTAAGCGTTTCAGCCATGCCTTTACTTCTTCCTTCTAACCCGGGACACTAAGATGTCAGCATTCAGTGAAGAGCATTAAGTCTTTGTGCACTAGTAGTTGCTAACTTTTTGGCCTCATATTATGTGTAAAGTAGTTAGAGCTATTTGCTCTTTTGTGCTATGCAGAGATTGACTGTACATTTGCACATGTGTGAACGTGTGTAAAGGATCGTGTGAGCTTCTGTCAAATTAAACAGTCCAGTGAGTGTCTGGTTGCCTTGCCTTCATTGCCTGTATTGCTTCACAATAGCCACCAGACGTTCAGACACTGTGTGTGAGTTTGTAGTTTATGTATGTGTGTGTTTGTATATGTGTGTGTTATAGTGAGAAGTGTCTTTGTGAATGTGTGTGTTTGTATGCGTGTTAGCTTGTGTGAGTATGTGTGTGTGTGTGTGTATGTGCGTGTGTGTGTGTGTGTGTGTGTGTGTGTGTGTGTGTGTGTGTGTGTGTAGGATTGTGTGTGGTTTATTTTAGACTAGTGACTGTTTCTTGTTGCCTTGCGTTCATTGCCTTCAGATCTCTTAATACTTCCCAATAACTACCAGACACTAAATGTCAGCATTCCGTGACGAACATAAGTCCAATCTTTGAAGGTGTTAGTACAAAACCTTTGTTTGTCGTTTCGCTCACTGGATTTCAATATTGCCATTTGACTGTCTACTCTTATGTCTGGTTGAGTAGGATTGTGCATGTGTGTGTTGTAATGAGAAGTGTTTTTGTGTGTATGTGTGTGTGCGTAGGCTTGTGTGTGATTGTGTGTGTGTGAGTGTGTGTGTTTGTGTGTTAGCTTGTGTGTGATTATGTGTGTGTGTGTTAGCTTTTGTGTGTGCATGCATGTGTGTTTGTGTGTGATTGTTGTGTGTGTGTGAGTGTGTATGTGTGAGCTTGTGCGTTTGTGAGTGTGTGTGTGTTTGTGTGTGTTAGCTTGTGTGTGATGTGTATGTGTGTTAGCGTGTGTGATTGTGTGTGTGTGAGTGTGTGTGTATGTGTGATTTCTTTCTGTTTAACAGTCCAGTGACTTTTTCTTGTTGTCCTGTCTTCTTCATTAGCCTTCAGATCTTTTGATACTTCCCAAACCAGCAGTCACTACCATGTCAGCATTTAAAGATAAACACTCAGTGTTGAATACCAAATCTTTGAAAGTGGTAGTAGGAAATCCTTGTTAATCTTTTCCTTCACTGCATTCGATTTGCTTTTGAGTTAACATGCATGCCGTACTTGTATCCATTCAGTTACATGTTAATGGGTGATCTGCTTATGTAGATGTCATTCAGCACCCAACTATGTGGTTTGTAGGCATCAGACCTATTTTAGTTTTTGTTTTGTGTTACTGTGGAATCAGTGACATGTACAGTGTGCAAATCCTTTTAGATGTGCATATGCTATTGCATCACTTAGGCCTCTAACACACCTTTCTTGTCTCTGTATGTTAGTGTACATTAGCATAGAATGCAGTTACGTATTAACCATATTGCATACATGTACATACAAAAGGAAATTATCCTATGTAAGTTGTAGTCCATAATTGTCGATGAGTCTCTGGTACCTTGTAGTTACTGATGACGTAGCACGCTGAATCATTGCTGGGTCCAGTGCACTCATTTCTTGTACTATAACAACCTGCAGTTGGTCAACAGTCTTTGGGTTGTGTGCATAGACCTTTTCCTTGAGATAACCCCAGAGCCAAAAGTCCATTGGTGTCAGGTCAGGGCTGCGTGCTGGCCATTCTAATGGACCCCCTCGTCCAATCCACTTAGTGCCAAAAGTTTCATTCAGCCAATCTCTCACCCCTCTTAGGTAGTGCTCTGGTGCCCCATCTTGCTGATAGTGCATGTGAGGAACATCGTCTTCAAATAAAACTTCGTAAATTGGCCACACAATTTCTTTCAGCATGTAGAGATATTTCTCTCCTGTGACAGTTCCCCTGGTAAAGAAGTATGGTCCAATTAATTGGTCCTTGAAGAGACTGGCCCACACCATAATGCCCTTCTTCTGGTAGGGCTTGTCCATTGAGATATGGGGATTGGTCATGGCCCGTGTGGACGGCATTACGTCTATTGACATGCCCGTTTAAGTGAACAATTGCCTCGTCTGTCCATAGTACCTGGTCAGGAAAACTAGGGTTTTGTCTTACTTTCTCTAACCAAAGCTCTGCCCACTCGATCCTAAGTGCAGGATCATCCTCCTTCAGCTCTCGCACCAGTGAAGCTCTGTATCCTTGCATCCCTAAGTCCTTCTTTAAAATTCGTTGGATGCTTGACCTTGTCACTGGGGTTTGTGCCTCGAGTCGTCTAATAGAGGTAGTGGGGTTGCTGCCATTGTATTCGAATGGTGGCAATGTTTGCAGGAGTGCGTACAGTTTTCTTCCTCCCACAGTTTCCCTTCCATCTGTTTTCAACAGATCAATGGTCTAAAACTTTGCAACGACTTTTAGTACTGTTGATGGTACTAGGGTCCTGTTAGTTGGAAACAGCACCTTGAATTGCCGTACTGTTTCACTTGCATGACCGCCATTTTTAAGATGCAACTGCACAATTGACACCTTCTGCGCATTCGTAAGCCTTGCTGGACACATTTCAAACTCGCAATTGTGACTTATTGAGCTTGTATTTTATACTTTTATAGTTCTGCACATCTGCAATTCCATTGGTTGGTAATCCTTACAGCTCTATTGGCTAGAATATTAATTACACGATTTTGACCAATGGAAATAGACTTTTGCAAAGTGATCCTTTCATGCATAAATTCATGTTTGCCTTATGTGCTAAACTGGGCATCCAACTCCATATCTCTTTGAACAACCCATACAGTGTAACTGCCTAAAACATTGCTAACAGTGGTTGAATTTGCCATAGGTTAGGTGCTTTGCTTTCAAAGGTATTCCCCTCCACACATTGGATTTCCCACAATGCAACTTTTTGTTTAGAAAAACCAACTTTCTATACTATAAGGTTGGCTTACAGTAGGCCTATGCATTACACTGATGTAATTTGTGTGATGTGTCCGTGGTGTTTGTGTGTGTGTGTGTCTGTGGTGTTTGTGTGTGTGTGTGTGTGTGACCATGTGTTTTGTTGTGTTAACCTCTGCATTGTGAGCATCTCTGTGTGTCTGTACTTCCTTTGTGACCATTGAGTAGTTGAAGGGGTTGAAGCAATATTGGATTAGGTATCAAAACTCTATCCACATGGACAATTAGATAAATTATTTATGGGGGGGGGGGGGGGGGGGGGGGTTAACAAATATTCAAGCACCGCCTCTTTCTATTGAGGTAGTGGTTTCAAACATAAGGTGCAACCTGTTTACATTGCTCTCCTTTTCAGCAGAAACTGCATTGAACAGCAGCATGATGGAAATCCTCCTGTGTGCACCAAATTCTCATGAAAAGGTTATGAAGATGCCAGTGGAGATGGGCCCTCTACCTGTGTGGCTTAGTATGCAACCCCCATCTTATTATTGGTATTCCTAAGCTGTGTGCTTTAAATTCATCTTACATCATACTCCATGCTCCCCACTTGACTTTGCCATCATTTTTAAACTGCTCTTATCTGACTGAACCAGAATTGGTTAGTCTTGTACAGGGTTATGCATTTATCATTTCATTGTTCAGCATAACAAATAACATTGTCAACAAATCTTCGACACACGGCTAATTACAGTGTATAAAATACAAAAAGTCAAATATTCTCCTGCTTCATCAAGGTGATACATCATGTCTTCACTACAGCTAGGGTGAGATAAAGGATGACAAACTGCATAAAAAGTAAAGATACCTGGACTGTTTACATATGTTCTAATAGAAGCACACATTGCAACACTACACACAGTCATACATGCTCACACATGCACGCACATACATACACAAACACACACATACACACACAAACACACACACAAATTCACAAAGACACCCCTTACTACATGTACATGTACCACACACAATACACAATCCTACTCCACACAATCTACCCATAGTTTTGTATCTCGTGTACCTCGTATAAATCTTGGCCACTACACTAGTTTAAACACATTGGCAATATTGAAACCCAGTGAGGGAAACGACAAACAAGGGTTTGTTCAAAACTGATGATTGTTCGTCACAGAATTGCTGGCAGTGTCTGGTGGTTATTGGGTAGTATTAAGAGATCTGAAGGCATTGAAGGCAAGGGCAACAACGAAAACAGTCACTGGACTATTAAATTGAAATGAAGCATACACAATCCTACACACACACACACACGCACGCAGACATTAATGGAGACACAGACACATACACACCAGCACACCACACACACCACACACACACACACAAACATACACACCACAACACACATGCATTCAAAATAGACACTTCTCACTACAACATACACATACACAATCTACCCACACGATCTACCCAGACCTAAGAGTAGACAGACAGTCATATGGCAATATGAAACAAGCTAACCACACACAAACCAAACACACAACACCTACACATACAATCAACATACAAGCTAACACACATACACAATCACACACACACAATCACACACAAGCTAACACATACACAATCACACAACAAGGCTAACACACATACACAACACACACAACCACAATCACACACAAGCTAACACACACACTCATACACACAAACACAATCACACAAAGCTAACACACACAACACATACAACCACACACAAGCTAACACACATACACAACACACACACACACAACTAACACACACACACACAAACACACACACACAATCACACACAAGCTCCACAAACACACACACACTCATACACGCACAATCACACACAAGCTCACACACAACAATCACACAAATGCAAACACGCTAACAACAATCACACACAAGCTAACACACACACGCACAATCACACACAAGCTCACACCAAACACACACACAAGCTAAACACACATTCACACACAAGCAACACACACACACCCTCACACATACACACAATACCCACAAGCCTACCACAACACACACACACAACCACAACACACACACCATCGCAACAAACAAAACACACTTCTCATTACAAACACAACCATACCCCAGACCTAAGAGTAGACAGTCATATGGCAATATTGAAACCCAGTGAGCTAATCGACAAACAAGGTTTTGTACTAACACCTCAAATATTGGACTGATGTTCGTCACAAGAATGCTGACATTTAGTGTCTGGTAGTTATTGGGAAGTATTAAGAGATCTGAAAGCAATGAAGGCAAGGCAACAAGAAACAGTCACTGGACTGTTAAATTGAAATGAACCATACACAATCCTAAACACACACACATGCACGCAGACATTAATGGAGACACACACACACACACACACACACACACACACACACACACACACACACACACACACACACACACAAACACACACACACACACACCACACACACACATACACACACCAACAAACACAAAGACACTTCTCACTACAACATACACATACACAATTCTACTCACACGATCTACCCAGACCTAAGAGTAGACAGTCATATGGCAATATTGAAACAAGCTAACGCACACACACACACAAAAACAACACCGCACACATACAATCACACACAAACTAACACACACACACACACACACTCACCACACACTCAATCACACAGGCTAACACACAATCACACACAAGCTCACACACACTCACAATCACACACAAGCTAACACACACCCACTCACACACAAGCTCACACACACAAACATGCACACACAAGCTAACACACACAAGCACACACAATCACACACAAGCTCACACACACACACACATCACACACAGCTAAAAACACACACATGCACAATCACACACACTAACACAATCACACACAAGCTAACACACAAGCACACACAATCACACACAAGCTCACATACACACAAACACACACACAAATGCACACAATCACACACAAGCTAACACACACGCACAATCACACACAAGCTAACACACACAAACACACACATACTCACATACACAATCACACACAAGCTAACACACACACAAACACACACACACACAATCACCCACAAGCTAACACACACAAACATACACACAATCACACACACAGACACATGCTAACACACACACATGCATGCACACACACACACACACACACACACACACACACACACAAACACACACAAATTCAGAAACACACTTCTCACTACAAACACACATACACAATCTACCCAGACATAAGAGTAGACAGTCATATGGCAATATTGACACCCAGTGAGCGAAATGACAAACAAGGGTTTTGTACTAATACCTTCAAAACTGATGTTTGTCACAGAATGCGGACATTTTAGTGTCTGGAAGTATTAAAAGACCTGAAGGTAATGAAGCCAAGGCAACAAGAAACAGTCACTAGTCTAAAATGAACCACACACAATCCTACACAACACACACACACACACACACACACCACACACACACACACATACACACACACAACACACACAACACAAAACACACACACATACTCACAAGCTAACACGCATACAAACACACACATTCACAAAGACACTTCTCACTATAACACACACACATACAACACACACATACATAAACTACAAACTCACACACAGTGTCTGAACGTCTGGTGGCTATTGGGAAGCAACACAGGCAATGAAGGCAAGGCAACCAGACACTCACTGGACTGTTTAATTTGACAGAAGCTCACACGATCCTTTACACACGTTCACACATGTGCAAATGTACAGTCAATCTCTGCATAGCACAAAAGAGCAAATAGCTCTAACTACTTTACACATAATATGAGGCCAAAAAGTTAGCAACTACTAGTGCACAAAGACTTAATGCTCTTCACTGAATGCTGACATCTTAGTGTCCCGGGTTAGAAGGAAGAAGTAAAGGCATGGCTGAAACGCTTACAAGAAACAGTACCTGCATTCGACAATTATTTCTAATAGAAGCACTCATGCACTGTTTGCTTATGAAGTCATACACACGATACACATGCACACACAACATCTCTACACGGACACATGTGCATACAGTGATAAAGTCACCCTACATTTGCTTGTGATGAACAAACAAGGGTTTGGAACTTAGAAAACTCTAAAGATTGGAGTTAGAGCCAGTTTAGTGTCTGGAGTAAGACAGAATAAAGAATCTGAATGCATGAAGGTAAGGACACAAGAACAGTACTGAATTGCTGAACTAAAGTCTTCTAAAGATTACACTGAACGCTTTCCACTAAATGTTGACAGTTTATTATGCCTGGAGTTATTTGGAAGGAAGATTAGCTTAGAAAATGGTACCATAACTACTGTAGTAGTTGATTTCAAAAGGATCATGTA
>JABACO010000575.1:0-28676 GCA_013339895.1 Ephydatia muelleri | reverse complement strand
GTTAACATGAATTCTGCGTCTGACATTGAATCTTACCCCCTTCCCAGGATAGATGATTTGTTGTCCTCACTGGCGGGAGCTAGGGTTTTCACAAAACTGGACCTGGCCCATGCCTACTTACAGTTGGCCTTGGATGAAGAATCGAAGAAATTAGTAACAGTGTCTACCCACAAGGGCCTTTTTCGATATAATCGACTTCCATTCGGGGTGGCATCTGCCCAGCCATTTTCCAACGTGTCATAGAGGGGATTTTGAGTGGTATTCACCACGTCTATGCTTACATGGATGATGTTCTGGTGGCAATGATACCGAGGCGGAACACCTTTCAACCTTGGAGGAAGTCCTGGCATGTTTGGAGCAGTATGGGTGGGGTACGGTAGAACAAGGCAAAGTGTAAGTTTATGTTGCCCAGTGTGGAATATTTGGGATATCACATCTCAGGGGATGGTGTTAGACCTACACAGGAGAAGCTTCAGGCCATTGTGGATGCCCCCGCTCCTAAGGACATTTCTCAGCTAAAATCTTTCCTTGGGTTGGTTAACTACTACTCAAAGTTTTTACCCCACCTAGCAAACACATTGGCACCACTCTATGCATTGCTAAAAAAACATCAGCAATGGTGCTGGGGAGCTGAACAAGAGGAAGCTTTCAAGAGGGCCAAGTCACAGCTAGCATCAGATGTTGTGTTGGCGCACTTTGATCCACAACAAAGGTTGGCCGTAGCTTGTGATGCATCACCTTATGGGGTAGGGGCAGTATTGTCACACTTGTACAATGATGGGTCTGAGAGGCCAATTGCATATGCTTCCCGTTCGCTTGCACCTGCTGAACGGAAATATTCCCATATAGAAAAAGAGGGTCTAGCTGTGGTATTTGGAGTTAAAAAGTTCCACCAATACCTGCTTGGGAGGAAATTTGTTGTGTTTTCAGATCACAAGCCTCTTCAGTTCCTCTTTTGCGAAACTAGACCAGTACCTCCAATGGCATCGGCGAGAATTCAGCGTTGGGCATTGACGTTGAGCGCTTACAACTATCAGATTGTGTACAGGCCAAGCCAACTTCAGGCGAATGCAGATGGGCTAAGCAGGCTGCCTTTAAAAGGAGAAGAGCCAGGAGATGTTCCTTTACCTGGAGACACGATCCTGATGATGGAATCTCTCTCCAATGCGGATTCAGTTGTTACTGCTACCACTATCCGGAGTTGGACAGATAAGGACCCAGTCCTGTCTCTTGTCAGACGAATGGTCTTGCATGGTTGGCAGCCACAGGCAAGTGATGAGTTTAGACCATACGAGCAACGTAAGCTTGAACTTAGTGTCCAGAATGGATGTGTACTTTGGGGCAGTCGGGTAGTGGTGCCTCCACAGGGAAGACAGCATGTTCTTGAAATGCTGCACGAAGGTCACCCTGGTATCTCACGAATGAAATCTCTTGCTAGGGGAATAGTATGGTGGCCCAAGTTGGATGCTGATCAAGAGACCTTGGTCAGAAGCTGCAAAGCTTGCCAAGAGAATCAGAAGTGTTGTTCGAAGGTTCAGTTACACCCATGGGAGTGGCCTGCAGAGCCTTGGGCTGGGTGCATGTTGATTTCTTTGGCCCCTTTTGGGAAAGCAATTCTTTATCATTGTAGATGCTCACTCTAAATGGATAGATGTGTGTGTAGTGTCGTCACCTTCCTCTCAGCAGGCCATTCAGGCACTTAGAAGAGTGTTTTCAACTCATGGGCTCCCACAGATCCTGGTCTCTGACAATGGAGCAGCATTTTCAAGTTCGGAGTTTCAAACATTTGTTGCACGAAATGGATTCAAGCATGTCAGAAGTGCACCCTATCATCCGGCCACCAACGGGCTAGCTGAGCGAGCAGTTCAAACAGTCAAAGATGCCCTAAAGAAGACCTCAGGTGACATTGATACTCGTTTATCCAGATTTTTGTTTCAATATAGGCTCACACCGCATTCCTCTACTGGCCAGTCACCTGCAAAGCTCTTACTGGGACGTGTGCCCAGGTCTCACTTGGACTTCCTTTTCCCAGATGTGGCTGACAATGTGAAGCAGAATCAGCAACGGCAGAAGCAGAACCATGATCAGAGGGCAACTGAGCGTTTCTTCGTAGTCGGAGATAAAGTGTATGCTCTAAATCATAGAGGTACTCCTACCTGGCTTCCAGGGACAGTATCTGCTGTGTCAGGTTCCCGCTCTTTGACTATCAAGTTCAGTGATGGACGCGAGTCCAGATACCATGCAGATCACGTTAGGGCTCGTGAACAAGATGGGAGAGGAGGCAAAGAAGATGAAGACGAAGATGATTACTCACCAACTGAATGTATTCAAGACCAAGAAGAGGAAACCTTGTTGGCTACAGATCAGAATCAGGCCCCACCTGCAAACACTCACAGGGAGGATACTCCACCAGCCCCAACACCTCCACCCGAGGAAGTACATGTTCACCCACAACCTGCTTCAGTTGAGGTGACATCTCAAGCAGCTCCTATATTACGTCGCTCAACCCGTCTTCGTCATCCTCCAGATCGGTTGTGAATATGAAGGGAGGAAGTGTGGTAATGGGACTTAATGTGTTAGTACAATAGGACTTGTAAGGTCTCACGTGTGGAAGCTTCTAGAAGAAATTCAAGGTGTAATGGACATGCGCAGTTGGGAATGATTGCTACTACTTAAGAACCCTCCAGACTCCTATCTCCCTCTCTCTCGGCGGGTCTGCAACAACGGCGCTGGTTGCTGTTCCTTGTCAGCGTGCGCACTGGTTACTACCTCCTTTGTATAGTTGTGTGCTTTGTGATTGTTATTATTTGATATCTCCTCTGTCCCTACGAGCGCCTCGCGTTACGTACTCAGTTGGAGTTATCACACTTCCTTGCAGTTGAACCATCATCAGAGGATGATGGAGAATCTTCCTTCTGCCTCAATCTGGCTTCCTTAAAATCACCACTACCGGTGGGTTTTTTGTCTGTAATTTGAAACATGACTATTAATATGCATAATTTATGCACACTTCTTTTTACCATGTATTCTTAGCAGTTTAACATCATATGGCTTTCTTTTGGAAGTCTTCCATACATATACCTGCTCTGCAAGCAGGTCTGCTACAGCCACAGCTCCATACTCTTTATCTTCATAACTGTACACCATTCTTTTGAAGTAAAAATATATAAAATTTTACACACATACAAGATAGAAAAGTAGCATTGAAGCAGCTCCGGCGCAATATTGAGGTGTTGCCCGCGAAAGAGAAATACATAGTTTATTTAGATCAGAGAAAAAATATCTGTATCAAGCTGAGGCGTTTTCCGAACAAAGCATTGTAGGCACAATATACGATACACACACCCACACAACCACGACCCACCCACCCACTAAACAACCACCTACAACCGCACACATACACACCTATACACACACACACCTATACCACACACACCTACACACACACACACAAGCATATGGTGCAGATATTCATAGCGCGGCTAATAATATGCGCATACCAAATCAAAAGGTACGTGCGCCGTACTAGAGAAGTAAAGTATTGGAGCTGACTACCAATAGCAGTGACGGTTAATTAGGCGACTTCCGCGTCATGTGACAATGAAAGGTCGATGTTTATAAAACCATTGCATCCTTGCATGTGAACATACACCACCAGTTTGCTACCTATATGATTCACGCTTGAAAAATTTTCACTTCCGCAACGTCCGTGAAATAAGAAGTGAATCACGAATGATTGCGAATTTGACCTGATTCAGCCCGCGAAGGAGTGGTTTGAATCTATAACGATGTTTAACGGCCAATTTTCTACCTACATGAGTCACGCTTGAAAATATTCACTTCCGCAACGTCGTTGATGAAAGAAAGTGAATCAAGAATGATTGCTAATGTAACCTTGATTCAGCCCGAGCGTCATACTGTTACGATGTTTATAGAACACCTGATTCTCACTACTGCAATGGCGTATGAATTTCCGCTGCAAGGAATAGAAATTAAACATAAGCAATACAAGGAGCTAAACATTACAAAAAGTGCTAGATTCTGGCAGTATGCCTCAACATCATTCACATCATCCAGCCCACCCATGGACTGGATAATGCTTTTGGCGAGCTCCTTTGTAGCCATGAATTTGCATCTAGGAAATGGGTGCTTTCCTAAACACTGTGGACAAAGATGTTAAAAATCATTCCATGTGATGCAATAGCAAATTAATTTATGTTATCAAACCTTTCTCCGCTCATCGGTTCTGGCATCTGTCAACCTGACTTGAAAAAGGGAAGTGCTTCATCAAATTTGTACTTCTCATCTTTAATAACTCTAATTGTCAACACTTTAGTGACTGCCATCTATTGTTGTGAATACATAAATAAAAACCATTTATTAGTATTATTCACATGCATACTTAACTCTGATGCTTTCATCACCAGGATCACGTAAGAGTGAGTGACAAAACAGCTTTGATACTTCAACCTTCAGAGGTGACTACAAACACCAAACAGTAAATACCTAATGTTAATGACGGGCTGTACCTCATAAGTACTTCCTTTTATTGTAAAGCTTTGAGATGAATTTTTTTTCATCTCCTCGCTGAGGTCTTTTAAGGCAGTCTCAACATTGCCTAACTGTTTTTGCATTGCTTCAAACTTCTTGTCAACATGATCTGTTAATGTTTAAAACAGGCTTTCACCTGTTGCAATGGAACCTGGATACTTAGATCCACCTGTGCATTTGACACAGATGGGATGGCCGAGGTACTTGAGAGCTGTGCAGTTGAATCATCCTGATATGTGGTGCCAATCATGGAATCTGGTAGTCTTGGTGACAGACTCCTTGCAATGGGTAATGGTGAGGCAGAAAATCCTGCATCTCCACCTGTACTGCTGGTCCTTCTGGAGGGAGGTCGCGCGTGACCGAACGACAACATTTCAACACTTCGTGCAATGAACACGTCACGTGAGGAAGCGTGACTGAGACAGAGAATCATGGCGGGTTTTTATTGTGCTCCTTGCCGATTGAATTTTCATTTCAAAAGTAGATATGAACGGCATTTGAAAACTTTAAGCCATCAGAGATACGCTCTGTGTGTAACTGGGGAGGACGAACCAAGTGCAGCCCTGTTTGATCAGGAATTGGCGATAAGCAGTGATGCTGAACTCATCCAAGACAGTACAGCTAGTACTACATTGCAACTCTCTAGCGATGCCAGTGGTAAGAGGTGTAGTAGCTTAACTGGTGATAACTTCACTTTTAGGTAGCGAGCAGCCTGATATTGACAGATCTAATGACGCCGCAAACGTTCCAGTTACTAACCCGGATCGTAGCGAGGAGGAACTTGAAGCAGACACTTCTATAGGTAGAAGTACATTTTAATACTCTTTGTTTATGTTATAAATTCCAAATCGTTTAGTCCCAACCTTAGATGCAAATCTTTACAAGCCTTTTGGATCAAAGTTGCTTGCAATGGCATACCTTATTGTGCATAGTCCACGTCCAATATATGTTAATAGGTTATGTGAAATAGACAATGTTGATAATTCCTATACTACTAGGGGCATAAGAACTTGAAATTTATTCTACATACATTGCGTGTTGCTTGTCCGTCTCTTCCAAGTTTGTCACTGCTTGTCAAGTATCGGCTACATGGATACTATGCACCAAAGATGGTATGTTATATGCTTCAAATTGCGGTAATGACTACTGTTTTTGTGCAGCACTTTACAAGGACCGGAATTCCTTTTTATATCAACCCAGTCTCAAACACTTTAAAAATGTGTTTAGGTAATCCTGAAATTTCCCACAACCTTGTTCGGTATCCAGTCATACCAAAAGGGGAATTCAAGTAAGTGTATGTGTGTGTGTGTGTGTGTGTGTGTGTGTGCGTGCGTGCATGTGCAAATGTTTACATGCATGGGAGATTTTATGAATTGGTGTCCATTTATAATATTACAGGGAAGTGTTTCATGGGTTACACTGGAGAACTGATAGACGGTTTTTCTCACCAATGAGTACAACATCTTGTGGGAATGTATTTATTGGTGATCTTATTCAGTATCAAAGCTCGGGCTCTTCATGTATGGGTTGTGTTGTTCAATTCATTTGCCAGGTAGGATAAAATAAAAACATCAACGTACGAATATTTATATACATCCATCCAATGTACAGGAGGGTCAAGATGCCATTCATTGTCGTGTATGCAAATTGGATCATCATCCACAGTTATCTGCAAAAGTTATGTTATTGGTGAAACCCTTTCGATACCAGTATGTTGTATAGAAGCTGTGCTTGATGTACAAGCTCAGGCTCTACATGTACTGAAGTGTCATGAAGGTCATTTTGTGCAACTTACTGAAATGTAAGTTTCTTAATTGTGATGCAAGTGTTACTATTTTTTTTCTAGGAATATACCAGTTTATTTTCACCACATCCTATGAAGATAAAGTCAATGCAGTGGGGAGGAATTCCTGTTGTCATGGTCCCTATCACTTTATTCACGGATGACACTAGTGGAAATAAGTCTAAACAATGGAACAAGTTTGACTCCTGGAACTTCCGACTTGAGGGTCTTTCGAAAAAGGAAAATGGCAACCTCCAGAACATCCATTCATCTGTGCATCGAACAAAGTTCCTGTGCTTGATATGGCTGTCCCTTTAGTGCAAGAGTTCACTGCTCTAGAGAATGAGGGTATCATTGCATATGATACCTTTTTGCAACGCAATGTCATTGTAGTGGCTCCAATATTAAATATTTATGTGACAACCTCGTGGAGCAGAGGTGTGCAGTCATCTTGGAGCAACAACAAGCAAGTATTGTCGGATTTGCATGGTAAGTTATGTTGGTGTATTATGAATTTCTAAAATGAATCTTGTATCAAGGCTGATGTAACTACTGGTTTGCACAGCATTGGCTGTCTCAGGAATAAGCCTGACATGCTGTGTCAAATTGCTCGCATACAGTCTGCAAGGACTCAAAAGGAAATGAAGCAGCTGCAGAAAGAGTTTGGAGTAAGTACTAAACCAAATCCACTTTTGGAACTCTTCATCGATCTGCATAGGTATGTAATCCATAATAATTAACTGGATTTACTGTGTTAATCAATAGGTGTACACCAGTGGAAGTGTTACACACCTTACTTCTGGGTCCATATAAATATTTTTAGAGATTGATGGGTCGTCTTACTACAGTGCAACGAAAGGAAATTCAGCTCGAATTCATCGTTTTCATTCTCTGGATTTGATATGAAACTATCTAGAAACGTAGCTAAGTATTTCAAGTCATTTGTGGGACGTGATTTTAAAATCTTAGCACAATTAGCTCTCTTTGTTCTCCCTCCCTACTTAACCCCTGGTGAGACTGAAGTGTGGTTTGCACTTTCTAAGGTACACCACTGCTAATGCACTGGCAGTTTTTATGTGGTGTGTTTCAATACATACAGGTGTTCAAGTTTGTATATTGTGATACTTTTTTACCTGAGATGGTTGATGTGTACAAGTCTCAATGCTTGGCCTTTACACATGCTGTGGAAAGGAACTGCCCTGAACTCAGGAGGAAGCTTAAGATTCACATCCTCCTTCATCTGCCAGATGATATGCTACAGTTTGGACCAGCTTCAACATTCAACACAGAAAGGTTGTAACTTTATTGCAAGTACAATTGTGTGTTTTATACTTGTATTTGTATTCTACCAGATGTGAGAGCTATAATGCTGCTATCAGAGGTCGTAACATCTATGCAAACCGACATGCTCCGAGTAAAGATATTGCCACAAGCTTTGCAATTCAAGAAAGCATACGATTGTGTGTTCAGGAGGCCATTACGATGCATTAGAAAAGTAAGTTCTTAAACTTTATATTGGGAATGTTCTATAATTCATCTTTAGGTGTGGGGATGAACTTGTAAAGCTGTACAAGTCATCTGAAGTGGATGACTTTCTTAGAGGAGGAGCATCCGCATATGTGAGAAACCCACGTATCTCCGTGGTGCTATCCGTAAGGTATGCTATTGTGTGTTGCGCTCCAACATGTACAATAGATTATCTGCCAGGCAGCTAAAACATGTTGCATTTTCTGCTGTATCTGTTGGTAGTAAAGTCCTATGTAACTGTAGTCTACTGTTTTATCACTTAAAGCGGCTGGTGATCAGCATAGGGGAGCTTACAGATCTCTCCCATGCCATCTTAACTGTGCCTCCAATTTTAAATAATGCACACGTTCTTTTCACACCACCTATTAGGTTGGCAAAACAAAGGTTGCTCTTGGGTCTGTATTGGTTCGTGTGCAGGAGATTGAGGGCAACATATCTATCAGCAGTCTAATGGAAAATCACCCGCAGTTCACACTGCTTCTTCCTCCCATGCTAAGCTCATTTAATACTCTTGTTTCTTGGGGTAAAGCAACAGTAGGAACTGATAGAAACATTGTCAATGTTGGTGACTTTGCTCAATACAATGATGGTACTGGATCGGTATGATGAGCAGATATATATTGTGTTTGTTTTGGAGTACTTTGTTTTATGCATACAGACAGCAGTGGGGGTCATCCTATGCTGCATTGAAAGGAATTCAAGATGCTACGTCATTGTGCGTCAACTAGAACCCCTCATGGCAGGCACTGAGCCTATTTGCAATGACTTCGATTGTCCTCTGTACTCTCTCACAAGCATACTGCGCAGTATTCCTTCAGCTGCCATCATTCGGCCTGTTTCTGTGGTTCACCAATGCACTTCTACATGTTCCCTACAAAACAAAGATGACACTGGAGCGGCAAGTAGCGTCACAAAAGACATTATGCTTCTCGCATGACTGGAGTAACACATTGTATTGCTATAATGTTTATTGCAAATCAAACGTTTTGTAACGTTGTGTGTATACGGCGCTGTACGAATAGAATACTTATGGATTCATGCCTGATCTCAGTCGGGAATCATTTGTGGGCAATGATGATTCTTCGGTGAATACATAAGTCATGATTCCGAACGCTGCCGAAAGTTCATGATTCAATATTGATTTTTCGTTATTGACTCGTTAATTGTACCGGATTGATTCAATGTAAAAATATTGGCCGTGTACGCTGCAGAGTTTGGACTTCTCTGATCAGCTGTTGCTATATCGATCGATCCAGTTACGATTATGGGTAACGCTATTGGGGATGCGCGCAAAGCGGTCCGGGCTGCACAAGAGGGCAAGGAAGCAAGCGAGGAACGTCTTAAACTACTGGAGAAGATGGTAACAAATCATCTGACCCTCCAAAAGCAGCACATACTGAATGGAGAGAGAAATGACCAGGAGATTCACGAAGGAACAATTGTACGCGAATACCAGCAAATGTACGTAACAGACAGTCGCGAGCTAAGCAACGAAATTGAAAAAACAGTCGACAGTCTCTTCAGTGGAGATTTTTTAGGTGCCTTGAAAATGCAGCTACTGTGGCGCTGAATGAAATCTGCGGAAACACCAGCATCGGAGAGTACGAACAGAGCAAGATGTTCATCGTCTGGCAAAACCACGCCTTACTTCTTCTCGATATATATTTGTATCGCTGGAACTTCTTCATCTAAGGGAGTGATTACAGAAGCCGAAGGAGTGTTGGGCGCTCTTATGGTTCAACGCGTCATGAACATCGCCAAGGTGGATCCGCAAGTGATCACGTGGGCCATTTGCTCGGGTTCGAGCGATGAAGTTGCCGTAAAAAAAGAAATAGACCGTAACGAAAAGCGTCTTGAATTCGGTAGTCGACCTGACAAAGAAAATGCTCATGTCTTAAATATCAGACCCGGAGCCGATGGAAGCAGCGAACAAATAGCCACCGTGTGTACAGTGTATTTAGGACTGATACATGCGTAACACTTTCATTTATTAAATGCTTACCGTTATACTTGTGCAGCGTAGCTCACTAGTGCAAGTTCAAGTAGCGGAATTAGTCATGAAATTGATTGCAAATACATTTGAGTGTTTCTAAGTGTTTTACGCGTTTTCAAACGTTTCTCTATCATATGTAGGCGTACTGTGGTCACGATGCGCACGGTAGTTTCAAAGCGGATAACCAGCAAAGGCCATACGTACCGATTGGGTACAGCCATGGGGATAGAGTTTTATTTAGCCCGGGGGTTGCTGGAGGTCTGTTGGGGTCGGGGGCGAGAGAAACACGCTACTCTGATCTGTCACCGCCCACGTGATCAGTTATACCGCATAGGTTTTGAAATAAATACAATTTTACAATGAGTAAGGCAAATACGAATTGTGTCATTGAAATCCAATCACCTTTCACATTATATAGGAAAGGACAGCCAGAGTACGAGATTAAATGGTCTGCAGCACACAACACTTGGGAACCCATCACTAATCTTGCAGGCTATGAAGGAATGGTTGAGAAGGTGTGAGTGACTCATAAACAGTGGACACGCCCTCTTTCTTCTAATCTTTACCGATGTTCAGTAGGGTAAGGTTTGTAAGGTTTTTCAGCTATTGATAGGCGTAGACAATGAGAGATGTTTACTTACATCGAAAAGTTCAAAACCTTATCGAGAGTTTGACCCCGCTAGCAAGCAGCACCCATGAACCAATATCCATGAGAGCCACGTCTTGAAGAGTTTGGAGGATGCAATCCTTTCTATTTGACTGATAAACAGAAATGCATGGGTCTATGTTGTCAGTAACACACACACACACACACACAAACGCCACGCACGCACGCACGCACACACACACACACACAATAACATGCATCTATGTGAAGACCTAAATAAACACCTTCAAAAACAAGCTCATTAAATGGCCAACTTTTTTATCTAAGAAGGAACAAAGTACTTCATACTTCCGTAATGCTAGTCGGGTTAGTGCCAAAAGAAACAGCATTCTTGCTAAATAAATTGATGTAATGGTCCTTTTTTCAAATCTAAGAAGGAAAAAGTTTGCAGAATACTTCCATAATGCTGTTTGGGGTAGATGAAAGATGAACAGCGAGCGTGCTATACATCTCATGGACTTGTTCACAATAGAAGGTGGTAGACAAAGGGACATTGGTGGCTACAGCCATGATAAGCCAAGGCATACTGCAAGAGTTGTCCAAATAATGGAGGGAAAGACGGTGTCCATTAGGTGTGCTCATAGGGACATTGCACTCTATCCATTAGCAGAGGTGAACATGGAAGTGCACTCCAATATGGAAGGTGTCTTCAGTGTAGTGATTTAATCATGCATCCATGATTACATAGTGCCAGTTCAAAAGCAGTATGAGTCACCCACTACCACCCTACATTGCCATAACATAAACTACATCACGCTTTTCCTTGTGCCTCACTGGCAACATACAATGGAGTTGTATTGTTCTGGTAAAGGAGTGAAGGAACACCAGAAATACGACAACAGTCCTTAAGTCAACAGAGTATCCCTCATCCTATGTCGTGTTACCATGGTTACATATCATAGGATGCTGTTTATCAGTTTAGGTAATTACAGCGTAGCATTAAGTATAAAAAAAATCTAGCTAAGATCAAAACGAGGAAATTGTAAAGCCTAGATTGAAAGGTCCCATGTAACGGGACAATACGTTACAAAGGGAAAGACTCTACTCTGGATCACACGCACCAGAAATATTTCAACTTTACGTGGTCTAAATATACGTACTAATGAAATACGGAATACAATTTATCACTATAACAAACCGGAAGCTGATGCACGCGCCAGAAATACAGCAACAGTCCTTAAGTCAACAGAGTATCCCCTCGTCTTATGTCGTGTTACCATGGTTACATATCATAGGATGCTGTTTTTCAGTTCAGGTTAATTAGTACACACACACACACACTTCCCTTGCTACATCACCACAACATACACTACATGACGTTTTCGCTTGTAGCTGGAGGTTGAATGTCTCATGTACCAACTTTCAACATTACATCATATTAATTACTAAAATTTGCACACACACTACACACACGAAACACACTCAAGCACACAGACACACCCATATCCCATGTTGTGCTTCCCTCCATCCTCACCACAATATACATGTACATGTACCCTATGCACACATGTCACATCACTTACACTTGATCTTGCTATATTCACATCAGCACCTGCTCCCAACAAGCTCTTCACTACATCATGATGACCATTCTCACTGGCCACATACAATGGAGTTGCATTGTCCTGGTAAAGGAGTGAAGGAACAAACCAAATCAACACACACAAATTCATATCACCACCTCCATGCACATGTATGGCAATATGCAATGGAGAACAGGGTGAGTGAAAGAAGGGAAGAAATATGGGGTTGGTGCTGGAGTATTGTATCAGATGAATATAGGAGAGGCATTAACCATTGCACTTCATTAAATTAATAAAGTTGGGATATAGTGTACTTCATTAGTGAGGGGTGTGGCAGAAGACAGAGATGTGTGATGTGATTGCTCAATGGGTTACGGCATTATTAATAATGGACCCACATACAATGGAGAAGTACCAATATCTCCATAAATCATCATTCCATAAGCAATAGTATCGCTCCAATTACGCTTGGCATGTGTGGTTTATTCACATCAGCCCTTGCAGCCAACAAGCTCTGCACTACATCATGATGGCCATGCCGACTGGCAACAGACAATGGAGTTGTATTGTCCTGGTAATGGATTGATGGAACAAAACAAGAAAGCTCAATGCACACGTACCCATCTAGACATTTGTGCATGTATAACAATGTGTGGACATCCAGTGTTGCATGTTCAGGGTAACTTGACACAATAGTGAACACCCTGTGAGATGTGTGTGCTAGAGAGGTGCCTTAATTACACCATGTGGGCTGGTGTGCATCTTTTGTGCAGTGAGTTTTTTTGTACATGTACCCGTAAAGTACCACTATTACTGTTGTGTTGTGTGTTTTGGCTTAGTTGAGTGGCTGAAGGATGTATGGTTGTTGTAAAAATGACAAAGTACGCTCATCTTGCGGACCTGTCTTGACTTTGACACACTGTATCTATTGTATAGTAAATGGTCAAGGCCGTCTAATTAAGAACCAGTTAGTGCAACTAGTTTTGTGTATGTTGAATAAGCTACTTGCCCATAACCTTCCACCTTACTCGGCGCCTTTCTATTGTTCTATTGTATGTTCAGGCAGCCGGCCATTATGAGGCCAGTTATGATTCGGTGGGAGCGGGAATGAATATCAGCTGCATTGCGTTCTCCAAGCATTCAGCTCTTTGTGAGATCTGAGGCATTCATGAACGTCCAGATGTCAGTACGCTTGTATCCAAGGGATCTACAACCCACAGCTGCATGGTATGAGTACTTTCTGTGTTGCTGTACCGTGTAGGGCTCTTACGTCATCATGACCATTTCAATTCTGGAGCCTCTCATTAGAACAGATTCTCTAACACAGCTTACCGGGGCACTCACCAACCCATGACCAGTGTCTTGGTTTGGGACACAGGCCAACCCTGACCAGCATCACTCATTGGTCCCTGTAGGCTCAGTGGTATATGGAGCACATCTCCAGAAAGCCAGACTGCGGTTACTGCCTACCCCCAAGCCATGTGACCCCAGCTACAGTAGGTACAGTATCAATCAATGACAAAATCCAGATGGGGAGGGAAAGGATGTGGTCAGTGGAAGTTCTGCCCCCATGCACTCATGTATCGGATGTAAGGGAGGACACATAGTACACTTTTGTATCATTCAAAATAATGACACACCAATACTTCTTCAACTGATTATATGCTAAAATTAAATTATTATTAACTACTTGTATAGTCAATCAATTCAATTTAGGTAGCTGTTGTTTCGTTTTCCTTTGTAGGCTTTAGGCGGAGCATTGTTTCAATTAGCGTCTACCATCTTCTTGGAGCACAAAGCACGCTAACCTTTAGTGTTTGTTGTAGGTATCATGAATGAAGCGTTACACGCTAATGAAGATGTGTGAGTGCTCTACATGGCGTATGCACGGCTACACAGTACCACAACAACAGTGCAACGTTTAGAGTCCTGTTGATATGATTGGCAATACATGTAAATGTAATGTGGCAAATGAGCACGACATAGGACATTCTAGTCCTATTTCATAATTTGCCATGCTCCAAAACTGATACCACAATTTCACTACTCACATTTGCACACACACAACACACATGTACACGAAGCAAACACACTCAAGCACACAGACTCAACCATATGTACCCCATGTTGTGCTTCCCCCTCTTATCACACTTAAAGCTTCAACAACCAATAGAACACGTTTGTATAATGGTCCATTTATTCAAACCTAGGGGAAACATGGGGTACCCCACTTCCCTGGCATATCACTACACACACACACACACACACACACACATCATACTTCCGTTAATGCTAGTCGGGGTAGTGCCAAAAGAAACAGCAAGCTTGCTAAATAAATTGATATAATGGTCCTTTTTTCAATTGACAATTAATTAATGGCACCATTAATAGTTTCTATTGTCTTTTATAAGGGTGTACAATTATAATCAAGGAACTCACATGGCACATTACATTTATAGCCATTATATGCTGTGTGTCACTGACTAATTGCATGCCAGGTCCGATAACACCCTACCATCATACCAACCCAAACTGTTGGAAATAGTGTGGTTCTAGGTCCATATAGAAAGCCAAGTTAGACACAGCACTTCGGTCATAGCTATGACTGCAATGTGCTTGTCACCCTCCCACCACTCCCTCTCTTTCCTTTGTGTACACTCATGTATCACATCCTGATCAATGGTGGGACACACCCTTAAAGCTTCCACCCTGGGACACCCACCAACCCATGACCAGTGTCTTGGTTTGGGACACAGGCCAACCCTGACCAGCATCACTCATTGGTCCCTGTAGGCTCAGTGGTATATGGAGCACATCCTCCAGAAAGCCAGACTGCAGTTACTGCCTACCCCCAAGCCATGTGACCCCAGCTAGGTACAGTAGTTACCAATCAATGGCAAATCCAAATGTAGAATGGTGAGGGGGGAGTCACAACTCGCACTATGGGGAGGGAGGTGGGGAGAGAGAGGGTGTGTTCAGTGCCCGAAGTCCTGCCCCCGTATATCAGATGTGTCTTCAGTGTACTAATTGAATCATGGATCCATGATTTAACCATAGCTACATAGTAACACTTCAAAAGCAGTATGAGCCAGGAGGAAAGGTGTGTGCTGGTGTGTAAAGGGTGTTGATTTCGCCACCAGGACATAACAAGTGTGTGTAAAAGTAGCAGCACACAAGCTCTGTACTACATCATGATGACCCAGCTGACTGTCCACATACAATGGAGTTGTATTGTCATTGTCCTAGTAAAGGACAAAACAAATCAAATATCATTTCTTATCACACCATGTTGTGCCATGATACTGAATATCAAATTTGGTCAGATAAAAATCAAGCATCTAATTACTTCACATTGACTTGAGGCTAGACAGTGTAAAACATAGAAGATGGGGATGGATAGAGGGAGCAGAGAAATGAAAGGATGTGACCATTATTATTATTCGACTTTGTGTCGTGAACTTTTCTATTTGAACACAGACATATATACTACACACTTGTACATGAAACACACACACTCAAGTGCAGAGACTGTATGGCAATATGGTGTTGGAGTATTGTATCAGATTAATATGAGAGAGGCATTAACCATTGCACTCCATTAAATTAATGAAGTTGGGGATATTGTGTACTTCGTCAGTGAGGGGCGCGGCAGAAGTCAGAGATGTGATATTTCCTTCTTAGCCTTTTTAATACGTTTGAAGGGTAAGACCTTATTCCTGCTACCCCTCGTCCTATGCCATGTTACCATGGTTACATATCCTAGGATGCCGTTTTAGGTAATTAACACACATGCACATTAAACACACGCACACACAATACACATGTAGATTAGAGACACAACACACACACATCTGATCAGCATTCCTAAAAGTGACATTAATTTTATGAGGCGGTCAAATGAACCTGCACTGTGCCTCCGGTATTTCATGTACATTTCTTATGTATAACCAACCTCATCACCCTGATTGACATTAGCTCCTGCAAGCAACGTCTTCACTACATTAAGGTGCCCATTCCTACTTGCTGTCCACAATGGACTCTGACCCTGAAATAGAAAGTAATATTTCGTTTCATTTACATTTCACTTGATCATGCACAAGCTTATGTAGTTATGTTATCTGCATCAAGTGTTAAGAACACTGTCTATATGAAAAGTACATTGTACAGTTTAGGTCCAAAACACACAAGAGGTGGCACCATAAATAAGTTCCATATTCACCGGATTGCTCAATGGCACTATTAATAATGGCCACAAATACAATGGAGAGGTACCAATATCTCCATAAATCATCATTCCATAGGCAATAACATCACATTACTTACATCTGATGCTGCTATATTCACATCAGCCCTTGCAGCCAACAAGCTCTGCACTACATCATGATGACCCTTGTCACTGGCCCAATACAATGGAGTTGTGTTGTCCTGGAGTGATGGAACAAAACAAGAAGGCTCAATGTATACAATTCCTACACCTACCCATCTAGACATTTGTGCATGTATAACAATGTGTGGACATCCAGTTGTTACATGTTCAGGGTAACTGACACTATAGTGAACACCCTGTGAGATGTGTGTGCTAGAGAGGTGCCTTAATTACACCATGTGGGCTGGTGTGCATCTTTTGTGCAGTGAGTTTTTTTGTACATGTAAATGCAAAGTACCACAAATCAGCTCACAACCCCCTCCGCCCCCAACTGAAAACATGGCTCGTGTTTATTAAACGTGCGCATCACCGTAACTGTGAACGTCTCTTAGACTTTTTCAGCATGTCAGGAAATAAAATGGTACCCATACATGACGATGCAAAAAGATACACGGAAGCGTTCGCGATTACGAAGCGATTAGGACGTTTATGAGCCATTTTTTTGTCGTCTGCATGAGACAGAGGCGGCGGCGGAACACCCTTAATAGGGGGGGCTGAACTCATCCATTTTCACCATACATGGTGTTTATTGAGTGACAGCATTTCCATGACTTTCCGCCCCCCTATTAAGGGTTTTTAATTTACGTGATTCCGAGCGTGAATCCATATTTGCTCTGGTTCAACCAGAGCAAATATGGATTCACGTTCTCCCACTTTCCATACAACTGACGCTCTCCCAATTGTATGCAATGACGCGACAGTGCCAATTCCTTCATTATGTTCTCTGGGCTGCCTACATCGCTGTCACGACGATGCTCGATTCAGCAAGTATATGTACACCTACCTCATCCGTTACATTTACGTCCACGTGACCCTCAGTCAGCAGTCTCCTTACGTTAGCCAAGTCTCCATTTTTTGCTGCCGAGAGCAGTTGCGTTGCTGTCTGTTGTAACAATATTGTCACTCGTAGGTAGTACCACAATCCTACTGTAGTCGCTTACTTCTGACATGCCTCCAATATCTGTACACATACACTCAGCCTACTCAGAGATATCACACAATCAGTGCTTTTTAATGCTGGCTCCAGTGATCCTCTGTAAAAGAGTCTCAAGCGTGCACGTGATGTGTCATGTGATTCGTGTTTCGGTGATTGAAAGTGGGCGAGTCATGGGCTTACGCAGCCTTCAGGAAGGGTAGGGTCGTATTCTGTTTTAAGGTGACCTTACGATAACAAATACCGTATTTGAGCCTTATTTCCTTTTTGTTCGTTTGTGCTTTGTGTATTATATAGACATACCGATTATTTACACCTATAGCTATAATGGATCCTGGCAAACTAAATTCAGTAGTGATGTAAGGCAAAATTATATATCATCCGTGGAATGAACAATATTACAAAGCATAACAAAACAAGTCTAGAAATGAATGCTAAATACATGCTAAAGCGGGCCCATTGCATAATTATGATTAGGAATTTGCAAGGTACCTGTTAGTTCTTTGGCATTGGTCACAGGTGCGACAAAATTCTCTAACGTCATCAACAATGCCAAGCCAATAGAATCGTTCAGGAACTTTTTAAGCGTCTTATCCCCCCCAAATTAAAATGTCCTCCACCAAGAGCGCTGTTATGGCAACCTTCTAGTACCTCAAGCTTTTGTTTCATGGTTATCACCTGCTGGCGAAATGAGCCCTTAACTTTTCATGAAATATCACTTATGGATGCGATTACCTTAATTCAGATCAAAGTCCGATTAGAGGGGTTGCAGTGTCATCCCGGGAAGGTTCACAACACTCGCCGCCATGTTTTTTGGTGTCCTAACTATTTTTGTGTCATCATTTATTAAAAAGTGTGACGCGCACGCAACAGTACATTAAGAACAACGCGAGCACGTATTACAACGACCTGTTTCCTAGCGACAAAGAGAGATACGACAACTACAATGTCTGTATGGACTTGGAACATACTGTGATCCGTTTGGCATACCTGACCAGCATTGGGTAGATGATGTTTCTAAGTTGTCTCCAGGCTCCAGTTGACTACCCCAGTATTTATACCTACTTTATTGAAACACCGGAGGTTACACAAGAGAAAGGCTGAAGGCGTTTAAGAGTCTCGAAGCTTACAAGGTTAATTGTCACTCAAATGATTTCCACCTCTACTTAGGGGTTGGAAGTTTTTAGTGTCCCCAGTTCTGTTACAGAATGTTTACTGAAATTCCTCTCCTAGTGGTGGGTGCGTGCTGTACTTTATCATGACCTTGGGCATGAAAATAACACTGCTTTCTGAAAGCACTTGTAAACTCATCGCAGCGCTCGTCTGAAAAGCCCCACCAACCATGGGTAGCTTGTTGAGAAACAATGTGGAACTGTTGTTACAGCTCACTGTACTTGTATGGCTGGGTATGTTTTGGTTTTTGTATACTGCTTAATGTTTAATCTCCCGCATCCTTATTTAAGATGGCCATTTTTTAAATAAGGATGACCACTTTCTAAAAGAATGATGTACACTTGGTGCTTTGTTTTATATAGTGATGCACTAGATTCAAGATCATGCAGATCAGCGATACTGCCGTGATTTAAACAGTTTGGCTTGCTCAAAAACCGGTATATACAGTGTAAATACGGCGAAACCGCCATTTGCCGCTGGTAATATAGTAGTGCTCAAAGCGACGTATGGCAAGGAAGAACAGGTTTTCTGGTAGCTCTAGGAGTAGAATGTACACTGTCAGATGGATCTGTGGACCAATATCCACAATCTACGCTCACGTACCGGCTAGGACTTCCAAGATCGAAGCGATTGCATACACTCGAAAGCGTCAAGCTAAGCAACCCCTGCTTAGATAGCGAGGCGGGAAGGGCCCACAGAGGACGCGACGGAATTGTAGTTTCCCTCAGTACGGATGATGGCATACCCATGCTATAGGGCCTAGGTGACCTAAAGCGGCAGCACTGCACGGATTCGTCCAAATGACAGTGACAGCGCCAGCAAAAGTAGGCCTAGGCAATGGTGGGTCCCCTTGCCTAAGCTCGAACACATATCCCAATATGCCAATTGGCAACGCTTCTAGAAGTCCCGTTACCCCCCCCCCCCCCCCCCCCCCCCCCCCCCCCCCCCCCCCCCCCCCCCCCCCCCCCCCCCCCCCCCCCCATTGTACATGCATGGTACTGTACTCAATGATAGGAATAGAAAGCATACTGTTGATAGAGCGGTGGCAGAACAGCCACATACAGTGCACGTGGTTTCAGTTAGGCTAGGGTATATCCATGCTGGCGTTTGAGCAGAAGCGAGCATCTACATCAGTACACGTCATTATACAAATGCTTTATATTAATTTTGAAGTGTTATGGTATAAATAAGCATAGTTTATTAGCCACTAGTTATTTTTTGACGAATCAGGTTGTGAGTATAGCTGGATCAACTGGCTATCAGACAAAATCAAGAGTTTTAAAACTATTGTGGTTTTTATGGTCAATAATCTCTACTGTTGTGATCCTTATTTAAGGATAGTGTCAATCCTTAAATAAGGATGTGCCACTTCCTCCCTGTTTTACCACATGGACATTGATAACATTCACATCATTTAAAGTTTGTTATGGAGGGCTAATCAGTATACAATTGACCAATAGCATTTATTTTATCTTACTTACTTGGTTAGCAAAAATATGCAATGTAAATGATGATCCTTATTTAAGGATAATGACATCCTTAAATAAGGAATTTTCCCTGGAGATTAAACATTAAGGACAATCATTTCATGTTAATAGATTGGGAGAAGTGTGCTCACACATTGGCGCAGTACTCTTTTAAGGTGGAAGCCTGTGTAAGACTTGGAAAGGAATCTGTAACTTGCATGTCACTTCCATGCACATGGAATCAGACATTTTCAACAAAGTTATGTACATTCATTTTCTTCACCTACATGTATGATCTTCATTTAGCATACTATATATAGTAGATTAATCCAGCTCTGGTAGTGGACATTGACTTTAACCGTCCTAAGCGATTGAAACCAACAACTCTACAAAAGGCTCCATTACAACTACAATGATCAGTTACACTAGACAGAAGGTTTTCAAGGTTGTGGACATGCAATCCATTCTAAAGTCATTGCATAGAGCTAATCCTTCTGCTGCTATTTTTACTGTTCTCCCCAGTGTCAGTACAGAGGCACGTATATCGGCATGCAGTGCTATGGAAACCAGACTTCCTCAACCTCTATCATATTTGTACAATGGTCAGAATCGTCTTAATTCTTCCAAAGGAACAACTTTCTGACCTTGTTCAACATACCACACTCACTGTAAATGAGGAAGAGGCATGCTATTTAGAGAGGTCAACTAGGGGTCAGGCTAGCACACCATTATGGTTTGAACATAGAGTAGGAAGAATTACTGCATCTGTATTCGGACGTGTTGCCTGTCGTGAGAAAACATTTCCTAGCTCTTTAGTTAAAACAATCATGCAGTACTCAGGCTCTAATAGGGATGTTCCAGTCATTAAATGGGGTATTGAACACGAGCAAGAAGCACGTGAGGCGTATGCTAACATTATGGCAGTTAAGCATGCAACTTTCAAGGTCAATCCAGCTGGACTTCGAGTGTGCACTAGGCAACCATTTCTGGCTGCAACCCCAGATGGTCTCGTTTCTTGCAGCTGTTGTGGTGAAGGTCTGCTGGAGATCAAATACCCTTTCAAGTATCGGAACAGTCAACCAGCCAGTATAGAAGATGAATCCTTCTACCTCCACAAAGTTGGCAGTGAAGTCACACTGGACAAAAAACATGACTACTACTATCAAGTGCAAGGGCAGATGGCCATCTGGAAGAAACCATACTGTGACTATCTGTTGGACAATAAAAGGGCTAATCATCACCAGGATACAAGCTGATGGCAATTTGTTTTGAAGAATTGCGTCTCCACGTACGGTACCTGTAACGAAATGTTTATTGCAAATACGGCTATGTGGTGATGTCCTGACGAATCCGATCGCTGCAATCCATCTGAAATCCATCCGCTGGGATACGAAATAGACGGATATTTCTTTTTTTCTTAAGCACCTCAAAGCGCAGAAAAGCTTACCGTGCTCGACACTAACTATAAATGATGACGTAAAAATAGTTAGGACACCAAAAAACATGGCGGCGAGTGTTGTGAACCTTCCCGGGATGACACTGCAACCCCTCTATACAACGACCCCTCTTTCACGACGAATTTCTTTGCTTTCTTTCTAAAAGAATCCTTTGAATTCTTCGTGGGAAGATTGGGCACCGTACCATCGCAGCAATGTGCAATCAAATATTCGTACTCCTCTTACTCCATAATCCGCTACACGTGTAGAGTATATAGGCGTCAAATTTTCCTAAAGGCGACCGTGTATCCTGGGGAAATTTGACGCTTCAAAAAATTAAGGCGATTCAAATTCTAGGATATATTGACGCCGCGTCGAATTTTCTTGTGACACCGGCATCCGCCGGTGGACCGAAATAATATAAATAAATAAGTAAAATTAATACACATAATTAAAGACACTGGCCCGCGGGCAGTATCTGGAGCCCTCTACCACGAAATCATTTGCATGTAGCACCTGCTATTATGTAAATTTAGGATACATAGGACTACCATTAAACATACAGACTGTGTACATAGCTCTGAGTCTTTGAACTAATTTTGAGTAGTCCTATGCTTTATAGCAGTGTGTTTTGTGACTGAGTGCTCATGGGTAGCGCCTATTTGTTGTATGGTCTTCGTCCTTTTCGAGACAATGAGGAGAGCTGGAGAGCATTGCGCCGTATAGAATTTTAATTGCTGTCATACGGTATGCGCTATATGCATGTATGCGCTATATGCATGCAATGCACGTATTGTACAAAAGGAGTTGTGTATGTATTAATTTTTTTTCGCCTCTCGTGTGAATTCTGAAGTGTATGAAGCTCAGTTCTTGATCTGTGACCTGCATGGTCCGTGGCTCCGTGCCTGTATTATACGTTCGCGTCGGTACCCCGCTGTTAGTACATCATATACGTTGGCAGCGCTTGTTCTACAGCCAGTTGATATTTTCGCCAGTGCGTCCTGGTGCATAATTGCATATGTTATGGCAAGTGCCGCAAGTCAGATCAGTACTTACGGATCCATCTCTATGGGTTCTGATTCTCGCATTATCTCTCACCCTCATGAGCCGTCAAACTTCAAGTTTGCAATGCGTTCATTTGGTGTAAAGAAGGATGCTTTCAGCCAAAAAGGTTTGTAAAGTGGCCGTTCCTTCATTACGTTGAGGCAAAAGACGTAGTGTTCTCCCATACCTGCATGGAGGCTTTGAAGTTAAAGCGAATTGCCATGGACCTGTATTTGTAAGTGTCTTTAGCAACGCAGTACATTGATTGGTTTAATTGTAGGCATACAAGTAAATTAATATCATGCTGTATCGAAATGTTGCGTTCACCCGTTTTGTTTTCAGGTGACTAATGGCTTTTCAAATTGGAAAGACGCTACCGTGTCATTCAATAATAATGAGTTAAGCATTTTCCAAAAAGAAGCTGTCATGATGATGGTGACTCTCCCTTCTACTACTCCAGATATAGGGGAGCTTCTTTCAAAACAACATGCTGCTGTAAAACTGAACAGTCAACACTGTTTGTTCCAAATAATGTTATGTGTGAGATTTATGAAATTAGCATTTCGAGGAGATGAAGATGAAACTGATTCTAATTTTAAACAAATTGTGAACATGAAAGCTGAGGATGATCCTGCTCTGAAAAAGTGGTTACAAAAACAGACAAGTCATGATATGCGGCAAAATGAAATAATTAAGATTATGGGCCTTTACGTCCTAAGGGAAATTGCTGCTGACCTCTTAAGCTCTCCATTTCTGACGGTAATAGTTGATGAACCAAGAAAACATAAATGTTGCGATCCTGGTGTTTTGGCAAAGGAGTCTGCCAAGGACCCAGTAATTGCAAATGTGATGCCGTACTGCAGAGAAGGATGGCCAACAAAGGCTACGTCAGATGACCAAGCACAGGACTACTCTGTGGAACAGTTCAGGAAGCTTTCAGTGTCACTTTCTACATTGCATGAATGCCTCCTTCATGGGACTGGAGTTGTTGTTCCACCCAGTCTTCAGCCACAAGTCCTGGAACTCCTTCACCTAGGTCATTTTGGAATTCAGCGGATGAAACAACTGGCTCGCACAGCAGTGTACTGGCCACGCATTGACACAGACATCACAAACCAATGTCATCGGTGCCAGACCTGTGCGGAACACCAAACCAAACCAGCCAAGCCTGCTAATCAACCGTGGATGCTACCAGAGAAACCGTGGACAGAATCCATGTGGATCATGCAATTAATTTTCTGGGAACCAACTGGTTGGTACTGGTGGATGCCTATTCCAAATACCCCTGTATCCACCCCACTACTTCAACGTCAACCAAAGACACAACAGACTTGCTGGAGCAGGACTTCGCTCATTTTGGGTACCCCCACACAATCGTCTCAGACAATGCTACAACTTTCTCTTCTGAGGAGTTTCAAGCATGGTGTCGGGAAAGGGGCATTATTCACCTCACAGGTGCACCCTACCACCCAGCTACAAATGGATCAGTGGAGCGTCTTGTACAGACTTTCAAACAAGCTCTTGTGAAGTCCACACTCCCACCAAAGACTGCACTTCAAGAGTTTCTCATGCAGTACCGTCAAACTCCATTGGCAGTGGAATATTCCCCAAGCGAGTTCCTCAACAGTCGCCAAATAAGGAGCAAAATTGACATCCTTCTTCCTTCATCAGCACATATTTGTCAGGGACGGCAAGCCAGAGAAGCTACAGGCGGAGGAAATCAATGACCAAAAGGCAACAGTTCATCACATTTTCAAGGTTGGAACCCCATGCTATGCGCTGTATTGTGGTCCAAGGCGGGACAAGGACCCTAGATGGGTTCCAGCAGTTGTCACTAAAGTGTTTGGGACTCGCAGTGTGAATGTTCGAGTATTGCCAAAAGGAGGCACATGGCGACGTCATATCGAACAGCTCAGGCCAAGGTATGGTGCACATGAAGACGCAGATCCCGGTGAACCTCCAACATTCTCTTCATCCACACTGGAAACTGCTAACAAACCCTCAGAGGTGGACCTGGACACTGCCCAGTCAGAAGAGGGAGCCAAGGCAGCAACCCCCGCCAAACTTCAATTTCCTGTCCGGCCTTATGACCTACCAAAGAAGTTACTCGTAACCCTCGTCTTCCTAATGGTACAGAGTATGGTCCTGGGAATCCCAGGAGGTCAACAAGACAACGCAAGTGAAACTTATCCTTTTCGGGCCTGGGAACCTCAAGCTGGCAGGGAGGTGTTGTGTGGTTAATTAACTATGCGTATTATAACCATGCTCCTTTCTAGAACATTCCATTTTTTTCCTCCTTTTAAGGCACCTTTGTACACGTGTCATTGATTCATTACTCTTAGTGTGCGTTGTATTTCTGGTCTGTTCCTGTGTGTCCGCTACTTGCTGTAATTCTGTCCATTAATTAATCCTACGCATGTGGTCAGAAACACGACAATAAAGAAAGACATAACAGTGTTGGTATCAGAGTACTGTGTCCTACTAGGTGGACAATAAGGGCTGATTCACTTGCCAGCATAATCAGCAACTATGATGCATTGCAGAGCACTTGAGAGGAGGCCATTGATTAACTCATGATACTAAAACCAAAGCTAGAATTCATGGAGGGTCAGCCCAAATGAAAACATTCAACAACGATTTGTATGGAGCCATTCTTGGTGAAACAATTTTGAGGCACACCGATAACTTGAGTTCCACACTACAGCTTAAGACATTGTCTGCAGCAGAAGGCCAACAGGTAGCAATGATGACCATTGCACCACTCACATCACTTCGTAGTGACATTTCATTTGATCTATTCTGGGATAAAATAAATATTATGGCATCACAGCTAGCCTCAGCTACCTCGATGCGGAAAACTGACTAAAAATATTGATGATGGTTTGTCCCATGTATTTCCACCAGATTCAAAAGCTCATTACAAGCAATGCTATTATGAGGCCATGGTTCTCATATTTGCAACCATTCATGAATGGTTTATTCAAGTTTTTGGAAACACTTTTTATTAAAGCATGCAATTAAAGCTAAATCTCACCCTGGGTTGAGCCATAGCAAGGGCCATACTGGCTAGGAATGTGATCCCTACTGACTTTAATTAAATAATAACTTGTAGTATATAGATTTATTAGCAATACGCGAAGGTCGGGCTACGCCCAACTAGACACAGAGTTGTGCAAGACACCAAAATATAACTTTACATACTGAAATGGTGTAGTATGAGGTGTTGCAAATAGGAAGTCGATAGCGTGTTACCGTTCGGGAGTGAAGCGATTTAAACATAAGGCATATTTATAACAAATGTTATTATATGCACTGGGAGGGGGGGGGGGGGGGGGGGGGGGGGGGGGGGGGGGGGGGGGGGGGGGGGGGGGGGTCATAATTTGCTTTCATTTGACAGAGGGCGGGAGGGTGTGGCTTCAATAGTTACATCATTTCAATGGTGTTTGAGCTCCTCTTAGCAACCATCTCTCCATGCTTGCCTTCAAAGAGAGGCTGTGTGAAGCTGGAGACCTCATCTGCAATCCGATGCTGTTGCCAGCAGCATGACAACCTAGCCCCTCCCATCAAGCCTAGCTCCTCCTACCACACTGGCTCGGTGTCACTACTCCATGCATCAATCACAATGGATACTATTGTAACAGACTGACACATAGCAGCTGTTGATAAAATGATCCAATTAAACCCAATATGTTGGGAGTGTGTGTATGTGTGTGTGTGTGTGTGTGTGTGTGTGTATGTGTGTGTGTGTGCATGTGTACACAAGGACAGAGAACACAGATAAAGGTTCACACTAGAGCCTGCTAGTTGGCTAGTTTATTGGCTAGCTCCGCCTTCAGTCTCTTCATCTCATCATCAAACATGGACATTGTCAAGTGTTCATCACCTGAGGCTGGGGAGGAGGATGGGGACCAGTATGGAAGGATGGGGTGGGGACCAGTATGGAAGGATGGGCTGGGGACATGGAGGATGGGCTGGGAAAGGGGACCAGTAAAGAGCAAACCTTGTGAGTCAGAACCAGCTGTTTCCTTTGGTGGTGGGTGGGAGGGTGTGGCTTCATTTGGCAGAGGCGTAGCTTTGGCTAGGGGGCGGGGCGTGGGTACAGCGTCCTCTGATCCAGTCGTACTACCATGAGCTCGTTTGGTGGTGAGGGGAGGGGTGGGAAGTCTGGGGAAGAGGAAGTGGCAACAAATAGTAGTTCCTCCTCCCCAGGACGCCCCTCCTCCCCAGGACACCCTTACTCACCGTATGTTAGGTTTGGCCGTCCCTAGGGGCACTGTGACTGAGACAATAAATATGTGTAATGCTTTTTATGTCACCAATAAATGCACTTACCTCATAGCTAGCTTCCTATGCTTCTCCAACTACACACACACACACACACACACACACATACACACACACACACACCACATACACACACACACACACCACATACACACACACACACACACACCACATACACACACACACACACCACATACACACACACATACACACACATACACACACACATACACACACATACACACATACACACACACATACACACACATACACACACACCACATACACACACACACACATACACACACACATATACACATACACACACACATACAGATACACACACCACCACCTGGCATGTAGGGAGGGAAGGAAGGAGATGGTCAGGGTTTTCCTGGTACGTCAGTGGTCATGTGACAGATCATGTGATCAAAACATGCATCGCAGAGCTGCTTCAGCTGTGTGGATGTGAATGTCAGAAACAAAGATGGTCTCCTGCCAGAGGCATGAGCTACCTCACGACAAAGATACTTCAAGAAACAGGTTTGCTTTAAAAGCCGGATCATGTGACATCATGTGATCCTTCTGTGTGTGTGTGTGTGTGTATTCCACCAATCCCCATTCCACCAGTCCCCATTCCACCACTACTGTTCCATTCCACTGCAGTATGGACAGTACTTCAATCTATGAAAACGAAGAGAGGGGTGTGGCAAAGACTAGGTATGCTTAACCCTTAGATCCTAGTGACCTCTAGATGACCTCTTATGATGTCATCTCTGCAGGACTAAGCCTGCACTACAGGGGGATTTCCCTGACGGACAGAAGTCTGCTGAATGGGTTCAATCATGTCAGTGTGATGGTGGATGTGGGATGGGGGATGGGGGGATGGGGGGTGGTGGGGGTGGAGTGTGGGATGGGGGAGGTGTGGTGTGGTGGAGGTGTGGTGATGGGTGGAGGTGTGGTGAGGGGTGGGGTGGTGAGGGGTGGAGGTGTGGTGATGGGTGGAGGTGTTGGGTGATGGGTCGGTGGGGATGGGGGAGGGGTGGTGATGGGTGAGGTGGGGGTGATGGGTGGAGGTGTGGTGATGGGTGGAGGTGGTGAGGGGGGAGGTGTGGTGATGGGTGGAGGTGGGTGTGGATGGGTGGAGGGTGATGATGGTGGAGGTGTGGTGATGGGTGGAGGTGTGGTGATGGGTGGAGGTGTGGTGATGGTGGAGGTGTGGTGATGGGTGGAGGTTGGTGATGGGTGGAGGTGTGGTGATGGGTGGAGGTGCGGTGATGGGTGGAGGTGTGATGGGGGAGGAATGGTAATGATGGAGGTGTGCTTACAAAATTGTGTACAAACAGTTAAGTGGAAAGGCAGCAGGAGGGTCTGGTCACTTGTCTTCCTCCCTCTTCCCCATCTCCCTCCTCCCCATCTATCCCCTCCTCCCCATCTATCCCCTCCCCCATCTATCCCCTCCTCCCCATCTATCCCCTCCCCACACCATCCCTCCTCCCCATAACTCTTCTCCAGTTGTCCTTCACAGGCAGAATCTATCTGATGGACATACATCACTGCACAGAGCTGTCTTGGGGGACAAATGTGACAATGTATGTGTGTTGCTCACTGCAGACCCCCAGGGGGCCACATTCAGGACTGGGAAGGCAACGCCCCCCTGGGGGACTGGTTTGGTGGAATGGGGACTGGTGGAATGGAATCGGGACACCACACCTCCACATAGCTATCTTGCTCATCATCATCATGTCAGGTGTCAGCTTCTTGTTTCCTGAACCAGAAGCGTCACAATCTCAGCGTATGTGTTGTGTGCGGCCAACATGAGAACATTGGAACCTGATCGTGTGTATAGGTTGAAGTCACTGGGACCCT
>JABACO010000574.1:0-28678 GCA_013339895.1 Ephydatia muelleri | reverse complement strand
CCCCTCCCCTCCTCCCCCCCCCTCCTCCTCCTCCCCCCCTTTCCCCCTCCCCTTGCCTCACCCCACTTTGGCCGCCTTTATTGGGCATACAGTCTCTTCTGATCGTCGTCCCAGAAGGGAGGGTACCCCACCAGCAGGATGTACAGTACAACCCCTGTGATGGAGATCAACAGAAGACATTCAGAGATTCCTACAAATTGGCACCCAGACACACCTGACCACAGACATGTACATACCTGCAACTACACATTAGTACAAGTAGTCACATGCATGAACATCCCACACACATCCCCCACACATCCCCCCACACACACACATCTCCCACACACACCCACACATCCCACACACACCCACACACCCACACACATCCCCCACAACATCCCCCCCCACACACACACACCTCCCACACACATCCCCACACACACACACACATCCCCACACACATCCCCACACACATCCCCACACACATCCCCCACACATACACACACAATACACAGGTATAAAGTGCGGGCAGAAATCCATACAAACACAGATTACTACATGTTTGTGCTTGATATACATTTCCCGTACCTGCACCCACACACCTGCACACTCACACACGCACACCACCCTGCAAACATACCCACACACCACTCACACACATACACAATTACCACATGCCCATATATCCACCATCTTTCCATACGGTTCTTTGTTCAGAACTTCTGGGGACAAGTAACCAGGTGTTCCAGCAAAGCCTACACAGTACGTTTGTGTGTGTACATGTGCAGGTGTGTGAATGTGTGATGTGTGTATGTAGGAGTGTGTGTGAATGTGTGCGATATATGTATGTAGGATTGTGTGTGAATGTGTGCGATATTTGTATGTAGGTGTGTGTGTGAAGTGGCTGTGTATGTATGTAGGATTGTGTGTGAATGTGTGCGATATTTGTATGTAGGATTGTGTGTGAATGTGTGCGATATTGTATGTAGGATTGTGTGTGAATGTGTGTGATGTGTGTATGTGTAGGATTGTGTGTGAATGTGTGCGATTTTGTATGTAGGATGTGTGTGAATGTGTGATGTGTGTATGTAGGATTGTGTGCACACATTCACACACACGTGTGCGAAACGTGTATTTGTGTGCGTGTGCATTTTGTGTATGTGTATTGTTTTGCGTGTGTATGTGTGTGTGGTAGTGTGGTGTGTGAGGTGTGTGTATGGTGTGAGGTGTGTATGTGTGTGTGTGTGTGTGTGTGTGTATATGTGTGTGTCCCCATCACATTAGTAAAATGGTTAATGTTAAAGAGCCCTACCATGCCAAGCTATGTCGTTGGGAGGTTGATCAGGTTCTATGGCCAGACCAAAGTCCGCTAGCTTCACAACTGAGTCCTTTGCCTTGCTTGCCAGGAGGAGGTTTTCAGGCTGTGTGTGTGTGTGTGTGTGTGTGTGTGTGTGTGTGTGTGTGTGTGTGTGTGTGTGTGTGTGTGTGATGGGGTGTTGCAAGTGTGTATGTATTGTGCATGTGTATGTGTGTGTGTGTATGTGTGTGTATGTGTGCATGTGGGGGATACACATAAGCTCAGTTCATGCACATACCACACATCTCTAGCAGTGACAGCCCCTTGTGATACCTTCAAACTTAGGGCCACTGGGCCACAGCTATGTGTGGGCCCAACACACACAACTATGGGTGCACAAACTATTTCACACATGGCAGCTGGCATCTCAGTGCCAGTTTTGAGAGTGTGTAGTGCAGCTACTGTCAAAACTGGCACAGGATTTTCCAGCTGCTACAGATGTACATGCACAGAGGGTTCCCTTAACATTGAAACACGTAACGAGTGGGTAGCTCAAAGAGGGACAGGGACATGGGTGGTGTAAGCCATTGCTGTGGGCGAACCTCCAAGCACTGAACATACACTTTGACATGGTACCGACATGTCTCTAGAATGTTCTGAAAGATTTCTCTGTCTTCCTCCCTCCAATGCATCCTTCACTCTACCTCACTAACCACAGGGCTGTCCTTGTGTACGTCAGTGACACTTTGGTCATGTGATGGACATGTGCGGGTCACGTGCTTTTTGCTTTTTGCTTATTTGGTGTTCTCACGTGCGTTGTGAGTCTATGTTCCTGACTCTAAACCCAAACCAATGGGGAACCAGACCTTGAGGTCTCGATGGATCACGTTCTGTTGATGGCAGTAAGCCACACTCTCTAATATCTGCTGCATACAGTAACTGAGAAAGGAGGAGATGGGGAGGGAGGGGGGGATGAGAGGGGAAAGAAGGAAGGGGAGGGGGTAAGAGGAGAAGGAGAGAGGGATAAGGATTGGAGAAGGAGTGAGGGTAACAAGGACATGGCATCATCATTGCATATCCATGTGGTCAAACCTGGCATCTGTTTCGCTATAATACTCCCTAGCCACAATTTCGTCAAAGAGCTCTCCACCCGTGACCCTGTGGGGGAAGTAAGGGGTGAGGAGGGGATCAGGAGGGGAGAGGAAGGGGGTGAGGGGGGATCAGGGGGGAGAGGAAGGGATCAGAGGGGATCAGGAGGGGAGAGGAAGGGGTGAGGAGGGGATCAGGAGGGGAGAGGAAGGGGGTGAGGAGGGGATCAGGAGGGAGGGGGTGAGGAGGGGATCAGGAGGGGAGAGGAAGGGGGGTGAGGAGGGGATCAGGAGGGGAGAGGAAGGGGTGAGGAGGGGATCAGGAGGGGAGAGGAAGGGGTGAGGAGGGGATCAGGAGGGGAGAGGAAGGGGGTGAGGAGGGGATCAGGAGGGGAGAGGAAGGGGTGAGGAGGGGATCAGGAGGGGAGAGGAAGGGGGTGAGGAGGGGATCAGGAGGGGGGAGAGGAAGGGGGTGAGGAGGGGATCAGGAGGGGAGAGGAAGGGGGGTGAGGAGGGGATCAGGAGGGGAGAGGAAGGGGGTGAGGAGGGGATCAGGAGGGGAGAGGAAGGGGATCAGAGGGGATCAGGAGGGGAGAGGAAGGGGATCAGAGGGGATCAGGAGGGGAGAGGAAGGGGGTGAGGAGGGGATCAGGAGGGGAGAGGAAGGGGGTGAGGAGGGGATCAGGAGGGGAGAGGAAGGGGATCAGAGGGGATCAGGAGGGGAGAGGAAGGGGATCAGAGGGGATCAGGAGGGGAGAGGAAGGGGGTGAGGAGGGGATCAGGAGGGGAGAGGAAGGGGGTGAGGAGGGGATCAGGAGGGGAGAGGAAGGGGTGAGGAGGGGATCAGGAGGGGAGAGGAAGGGGTGAGGAGGGGATCAGGAGGGGGTGAGGAGGGGGTGAGGAGGGGGTGAGGAGGGGATCAGGAGGGGAGAGGAAGGGGGTGAGGAGGGGATCAGGAGGGGGTGAGGGGGGGTGAGGAGGGGATCAGGAGGGGAGAGGAAGGGGGTGAGGAGGGGATCAGGAGGGAGAGGAAGGATAGTGGATGGGATGAGGTAGGGGATCGTAAGGGCTGAGGAGGGGGAGAGGGTAGGTGAAGGGGTGATGATGGTGATAGGAAGGAGGGAGAGGGGAAGAGGATGGGATGAGGAGAGGTGAGGGAGACACTGAGAGATGGTTAAGGAGAGCAAAGAAGAACAATATACTAGACGAACAACGTTGCAACATAACATCATTCATAATTGCAGTGTGTATTTATTAGTCCAACACGCGTATTTTGCTCATCCTTCATTTGTTTAAAACTACTCTTTTAGGAATATGGGGAGGGGGGAGTCTTACAAGTCAAATATAAGGTAGTGACAGCTGTCCTCGGCGATGCTTTGGTGGAGCTGAACTGTTGATTGAGAAGACGGCAATAGCTCATTAGCAATACGGATCGGAGAGTAGGGCAGAAGGGGTGTTGCTACCTATGTTTGGAAACCGTAGCTTCTGGCAAATGCGTTCCTCTCTCTCTAATTTTGTAGGTCTGCGGAGGAGGATGGCAAATGTAATTACAGATAAACAACTCCCAGAAAACACCACACAATCTCGTTTGAATACCTCGAACCGTCAGACGCTTTTTGTTGATGATCTTGGCGGCATACTGTGCGCCAGTTTCTCGATGGATGCATCGCTTCACGATGCTAAACGCCCCCTGCGTAGGTGACGACGGACGACGACAATGGGGTGTTAAAAAAAATAACCACAAAGCACGACACCGGTGACGGTACGATGGTCCACGATGGGAAAAAAAACGTTCTATCCCAAAGAATACATAGTGCTTACTTTCCAAGCTCCTCTTTCAGTTCGTAGACGGCCGAGAACGTGCTCATGGCTAGGACACGTCTCTATTTAGCAACTAGAAGGAAAATGGCTTATGAAGCATGCACTCTATATATGCGCAATAATTTATTCATCATCCACCACCGCCCACACATAACTAATTGAGAGAGGGGGGGGGGGGGGGAATCGGGGAGAAGAGTATTTAACCGGACATTACGGCAGTGACAGCATGACAAGTCCGTCACGAATTCATTCAGTGCTAGATATGAATGCGCTATCTCATTATGCTATGGATCGAATATGTAAGTAGACACGAGTGTCCTTTACACTCTTGTTCGTCTTCACTAGTTCTAAAGATGCTCTCAAGCGACACCTCCAGGGCCATTTTTTGTCAAAGGAACCCGAATTGTCGGAAGATATGATCCACCAGGCGGCTTTACAATTTGCACCACTTGCAACTCAGTATTAGTCACGGCTAGAAGGAATCGATGCAACACTTGCATTAGCAGCTGCCGAATGTCTCGTGTTTCTACACAAAGCAGCTACTCTGGAAATAGTCAGGCTCCAGCGAGTCCAGCGTGCACCGAGCATTCGGAGTCATCTCAGGTTCCCTATTCACTCATATGCACAAGCTCTAGCTCATTGGTCCTGGCGCAAGAATCAGATATGGAACCTTATTCCTCACGAGTACCTGTCAGTCTCGGCAATCTTCGGCCGGGCCTCAGATCCCGCCACACTAATAACTCCCATTCGCCAGGATGCACCGACACATTCTACTTCATGCTCATCAAGCCACGTTTCGGTCCCACAGGTATCATATGTAATGGATTCCCCAGAGCTTCCGCATTCTTCAACTCAGCACCCAGTTCAGTCCATCACCTCCGCAAGGGTTTGAAACCGGACCAGAACCGGCGCGCTCTTCCCAGAGTCCCCGCCTCATCCACTATTTCTTCACCTTTGCACACTCCCATATTCTCGCATGCACATTCACCATCTACACTAACAACAGGGGTTCCCTACGAAGAAGCGCTGCTTTGCACAACTCCATCCTCATCTGGTCATAACACCAGAGGAAGAAAGCCCTGCATAGTTGAAGGGTGCAGGGAACACATTGCCCCTTCGATGTGGCGGAACCACATGAATGCTCACGCAAAGGGTATATTTGCAGGCTCAGTACCAACAGGCTGGCTTGAAGAGAATGGGTTGTATAAATGCGAACAGTGTTCCCAGCTAGTGGCCAAGTCACATTCCAATTCGCATCTCCAAAAGTGCACTAACCGAGATGTGGAATTTAGTTCAGACAACCCACCTAGTAGTTCAGGGCGCCTAGTTCCTTAAACAGTAACAGCGGAGCGTTTACTTTAGATCTTTTTACCTTCGATGAAGTTTTTAAACTGAAGTGCGCTACTATCCGCCACATACCAGCCAAAGCAAGACCCATCTTTGCTAGGGCTCTCTCAGCAGTGTTAAAAGAAGTGATAAACAAAAACAACCGAAGAGGCTTGGCTAAAACTTTTTATGCTTCCAAAGTGCGTCCTATTGCCTTCAAAAAGGAAAGGTCGTCACCACAAAAACAGTTCCATCATCTCCCTGTGCAAGCTATGGCTCAAGGGTGAGTTTCAGGCTCTTTGGAGACACACAGCTAATTCAGTGCATCTAATAAGTCCAAATCCTCAAAGCAGTTTGACGTGCTCAACTCAGCTATAGCACTTGCTAAGGAAGGTTCGTTGGGGAAAGCGTGCAAGGTTTTAACTTCATCAGGCATCGCTGCAGACAATGAGCACACGTTTCAGTTACTGCTAGACAAGCACCCTCATGGTCCAGCCCTATAGTTCTCCCAGCGTCAGAGGCAACAGAAAACAACATCGTTCCACTTGATTTTGACATCCAGTCAGTTCTGAGATCTTTCCCTAAAGCGTCTGCTTGTGGCCCCTCAGGTCTACGAATACAACACCTGCTAGACGCTTCAGAAGTTCCCCTTCCAACAGGTATAGGTGCTTCACTTCGAGAGGTAGTGAATCTTCTGGCCTCCGGACGAGCCCCAGTAGGTGTTGCCAAATTCTTGGCGGTGGTAGTCTTATTGCACTGGTGAAAAACAAGCCTGATAGCCCTCCAGATGTTCGGCCTATCGCAGTCGGGGAAGTACTAAGGCGGCTGGCAAGCAAATGCCTTTGCAGGTTAACAAAAGCAAAGGCTGCTGAGTTTTTTTGAGGGACATCAAGTGGGAGTGGCTTGCCCAGGAGGGTCTGAATTAATCGTCCACGGCCTTAGGGACTGCATCGAAAGTCACTGGAACGATGAAGATTTCGTTGTACTTAAAATTGATTTCCAGAATGCATTCAACATGGTCTCACGCCAGGGATTACTTGATGAATGCCTCTTGCACTTTTCCCGAGCTAATGCCGTGGGCATCATGGTGCTACGGACAGCATCCCAAACTTTTTTACTCTATGGGAACCCTATCATCTGAAACGGGTGTCCAACAAGGGGATCCTCTGGGGCCTTTATTCTTTTGCCTAGTCTTACAGAAACTGGTAGGCACTATAGCTACCGATGAAGTGTCATCACACCTTTTGTACCACAAATGGTATATGGATGATGGGGCTGTAGCAGGTTCAGAGAAGGCTGTCGCCAGGGTGATCACCATACTTAGTGAGCTGGGTCCTCAATTAGGCCTTTTTCCTCAATGTTTCTAAATGCGAGGTTTTTTCCACATACACCTAACATGGAGGTACTGGGAGCTCCCATCGGGGATATCTTGTTTTGTGCTAAATTTGTTGCAAATCAGCGCGCCAAGGCAAATGTTCTGCTCTCAAGGCTGCAGCAAGTTGGATCCAAAGACCCACAGGTTGCTTATCTGTTGCTTCGCTTCTGTGGTAGCTTCTGTAAAATGGTTCATTTGGCAAGATCTACACCACCATCCTTGGTTGCTGAAGGGCTAGGCATTTTTGACCGGGACATCCGTTGATGTTTTACAGAGTGCACAAGCGTAGACGTCTCCGATGTTGCTTGGATGCAAGCTCAGTTGAGTCCTAGTAGGGGAGGCCTGGGTCTTCGCAGTCTCAGACTCCATTCAAGTGCTTGTTTCATTGCTTCCATGGGTCATTTTGGTATTGCTTTTGGAGAGAACCACCACTTGGAGCAGTCCCTTATTGAGTTTAATGGCGCCGTTGAGGGGATGGAGGGTATTGGTTTACAGGACATAATCGATGCTCCTCCCCACCAAAGGCAACTGTCATCCATGATCGAAGACCACCAGTTCAAGATTATCGTTGACCATACTTCTTCACCGGCTAACTGTGCCCGGCTCCTCTCGGTGTCCTCCCCCCATGCCTCAGCTTATGCCAACTCCCCACAAGAACTTACACCTCGATCCTCCTGAATTTCAGATGGCTCTAAAATGGTGGCTCGGATTAGACACCTCTCAAAACGGCTCCAGTTGTTCATTCTGTCCATCACACGCCCTAGACCCCCTGGGTCACCATGCTCTTACTTGTAAAAGTGGAGGCGACTCAATCTTCAGGCACAACTCTCTGCGTGACACCTTCTGGGAATCGTGTAAGCTGGCCTGTATTGCAGTCAAATAGAGGCAGGTAGTGGCTTGGATGTTGAGGGAAGCCGCACACGCCCCGCAGATATCTTGCTGCCTAATTGGGAGTTTGGCAAACCTGCCGCATTGGATTTCACCATCACATCAGCGCTAAATCCTTCTACTTTGAATGAAGCGAGTGTGATGGCTGGGTTGCTGCGTCGGCTGCTGAAATTCGCAAGCATGTCGCCAACGACGAAAAATGCAGTCGTCTGGGCTGGGTCTGTATCCCCTTATCAGTGGAGACGTATGGTTGTTGGGGAGAAGAAGCTGGTAGATGTCTTGACAGACTCGCCACGCGGATTGCCACTCGAACAGGCTGTCCCAAGTCTTCTGCGGTGTCTGGGCTTTATGGAAGACTAAGTATTGGCCTGATCAGGGCCAACGCTAGGGCATTACTGGCTAGGTCGTCTTCACTTTCGTAAAGACTTTAAGTACATGTAGGTGTGTTGTATATGTACCAAAAAAAAAAAAAAAAAAAAAAAAAAACCATCGCGTAGGCGTATAATTAAATGGTGTGAAAAATGGAAATCGCTACAAAAATCCTTTGGGGGGCAACATTGCATCAGAGATAATATATATATCTATATATTATCTCTGATTGCATGTTTCCAACGACCATGTTTGGATGCAGTACTACACACAATAATGTTGTTATTGTGTTCAATGTTCTGATATTCAAGAATAAATATTCAAATCCAAAAATATATACAATATATAGCAAAATCTGTACAATTTGAGTGGACGATCATGCGTGCAACGCATACACCCTAACTTTGATGAGGAGTATGCTGTCATTCAGGATGCAATGAGTGGAAAGTTCTGGCCAGCAGTTTTTGCAGGCACCATTACACTTCTAGAACAACTTCTGTTTTCCCTTCCCGCGCGCACGAATGGGGGGCATGGGAATCCGCAACCCAGTTGATACAGCCAAGGTTAATTATACAATATCAAGAGCCGGTACATCTAACATTGTAGATGCCATCAAAGGCTCCAAAAACTGACCACTCTATCCTAATGTCTGAAGCAGCATCAAACATGCGCAAAACCCTTCAACAGTCTGATGAGGACAAACTAGCCATGGTCCTAGCTAACTTAGACACTAAAACCAGATGAGCTATTTCCAGATCAGTTGGGTGTAAATCTTCATCATGGTTAACAGTCTTGCCCATCTCTTACATCATGATTAACAGTCTTGCCCATCTCCCTACATCATGGTTAACAGTCTTGCCCATCTCTTACATCATGGTTAACAGTCTTGCCCATCTCCCTACATCATGGTTAACAGTCTTGCCCATCTCCCTACATCATGGTTAACAGTATTGCCCGTCTCTCTACATCATTTCGACTTATCAGCAACTGATTTCCGTGACTCCCTCACAATACGTTACCATAGGCCTCTCATCAAGGCACCAGCTAACTGTGATGATCGTGGGGAAGCTTTCAGCCTTACTCATCCCTCGACTGCAGGAAAGGTGGACTTGTGATCCAGCGTCACAATCTGAACCTGCGGCAGCAGGTTCAATATAGGATTGATGAATATCATTAACACCAATATCTTTGGAATTCACCTGCACGGTGCCCTTTAAGGTCATATAAAGACTACAGCGAGAAGTACCTCATGCGGTAGCAAGTTCTGTATAGGATATGAAGTTATTGCAGAAGTTTATTTGGTTTATTGTTGATGAATGAAGTTATTTTACAGCATGCAGTATAAATACTCCGACCTGCACGAAATTTATTTGGTGTTCCTATCGCAGTTTAATACTTTGGCTAGTGAAGTTAAATGCCTTCGCGTAATCGAAAGAAGAGATCTAAGCAACGAGCAGGGTCCGTGTACTTTTCCACATTTCAATTTCTCGTATTTCTATTTATACAAACTTAAGAGGGCAATTTCGGCTCAATTTCACGTGATGGAATTCTATTTGTGGCCTAATCTAGCGCGTCGCTGAAAAATGAAATATCGTTGTCTTAATTTGTCAACAGTGGCGGATACAGGAATAAGGCAATGGGGGAGGGGGGGCGGTTATATTGGAGGGGCGGCATATTTTGGAGCGCGCTCTTCTCCTCCCCCCCCCCCCCCCCCCTAGTCTCGTCCCCAGCCTGATATGCATTCGCAATATACAACTCCTGTACACATTCACAGGAAAAAATATCGTATTCCCAGCCCTGGGTTTACCCTGGGTTTTGTACAACGATCCCAGGTTGATCCCAAAATTTCCCAGGTTGATAGGCTATTAACAAAATTCACAGTTGATTTAGTCGTTATCAACCTGGGATCGTTGTACAAAATCCAGGCTGGGATTTTTTCCTGTGATTTCTGTCCTGCAATTACATAACATTGCTACCCAACGTGCAGTGACGTATTTATGAATTAAGCAAGAATGCAATTAATTATAGTTACTAGAATTTCAATTTGACGAAGCTCATTGGGAAGCCATGGATTGCATGCTGTGTGGCAAAGACTTAAAGAGAAACGTCGTCGGCACTTTGTTTGTTCAGAATCCACCTCTACTAAGATAGCAATAGATAGTGCACTTTGGCATGAAGGTCGCGGCTATCTCGAGTTTTTTAATTCGCAGACGGACGGATACGTATGTACGCGGGAGAAACTGACAAGGGGAGAAACGACCAAAACAATGCTGTGCTTGTCGTCCTTTCTCATTCTCGATAGCTCATCGAATGCCCAAGGCAAAATGGCGTAACAGAGTGATTTTCCATACCCAGTTGGAAGGCAAACGAAGCCATCCCGACCACCGAGAACGTCTGCCGCTATTCGTAGCTGTTCGTCTTCAGTAAAATAACCCATACGTTCACCCGCTGTCTTAATCGCTTGCTGTACACCCTCCATTGTCATCGATTACGAATAACTTTAAACAATAACTGAGGTATGCAATTATTGCATGCCTCGAATCTGATTGGTGTCCCACATTCCGGGACGACGGGACAGAAATGAGTACACGAGTACACCAGACCCTCTTTTCACGTAGCGGTGATGTAATCCATCCGCTGCTGTGTATGAGGGTCTGGGAACGAGACAACCCCCCCCCCCCCCCCCCCCCCCCCCCCCACGGTCCCCGGTCCCCCTACCTTCCACGTCACACTGGGTCTGGAACTCTGGGGCTCGCCATAAATTAACCTTTCACGCATCCATGCACGCTTATACTTAACTTAATTATTTTTTAAATACACCGTACACGCATGATTTTATGAAGTATGATCGACAGCAATTAATACAATAATGATTAACTTGATCAGTTGATGCAGAGATACAATGCACACACATGCTTTAGTGCTACTGTGGTAGTGAAACACTACAGCAACAATCAGACAATAAAGTTTAAGCGCCTCGCGAAATGAAAAAAAGATATTATCTTGCTACATATCTCACTGTCGGCAGCTAGATTCTTTAAGCGTTTTGCTTTACGAAACGATGCTCTTTGGATCGCTTTGATGACACCGACAATCAATTGTCAATTAATTTATCGGGACTTTTATTATCAATTATCATTCAGGATCAGATAATTCATAATAAAGATTTAACAAATAACAATAACTATTTAAAACCGTAGTCCCGTACCTAGACACGATTCCCGACAGCTGCGAGTGGATTACATCACCGCTATGTGGAAACACAGTGACACGCGTAGTGTTTATGTGTACGTCGTAGTGTGAAGGGGGGCGGCAATTTAATAATAGGGGCGGCATTTTATATCGATGGGGGGGGGGGGGGGCGGCCGCCCCCCCCCCCAACGCTATGGTAGATCCGCCGCTGTTTGTCAATATAATGAACAGTGCTCAATTCGAAGCAGAATAATGGTCTGGAAGCAGTGCCGACCTGCCTCGAACCACCGGAATCGACCCCTCGCACGGAACGCGCGCGTATAGGCGTATGCATGTATGTTCTATATAGCGGCATCCTTACTGTATTCATACTATGGTATTTAACCTCCCTCCCTTCAAAAATTAAAATTAATTTGTGACCACTTATAAAGACGCCAGAGGAAAAAACTTATGAAACAAGTAAATAAAAACATTCTCTAACGAGAAAGTTGTTGGTATATAGGATTGACCAATGGTGGTGTAAAAAGCACAGAAACAAGAGTGACAGAAATTTGACTGGAAAATTGAAATAGGCCTATATTTAGCACACTAACGTTGTAACAGTACATGCCTGAGTAATGGGCTAAATATAGGCCTATTTCAATTTTCCAGTCAAATTTCTGTCACTCTTGTTTCTGTGCTTTTTACACCACCATTGGTCAATCCTATATACCAACAACTTTCTCGTTAGAGAATGTTTTTATTTACTTGTGAAATCAGGGACGCAATAGGTGACATAGCATCAATTGTGTACACAGAGGTAATACGGGAACCTGCATGTAGTACAAGAAGCCAACGATGCATGTGGTATACCTTCATTGATAGCTGATCTTAGTATCAGAGGGGTATGGCAGCCTCAATGATAGCATTGACGTGTCGTTGACACTGACACTCCGTCATATTCACACAGAGATGTTGCTGCTATTCTATCAACTGCCGAAGAAGAGAAGAGAAAATATTGTGATGCTGCAGAAGTACGTCGTGCCTCCTTCACACCCCTAGTGGTTTCTGTCGATGGAGTTTTAGGCCAGGAAGCAGAATGCTTTGTCAAACTCCTTGCTGAAAAAATTGCTACCAAATGGAAAAGATCGTATCCAGAAATAGCAGGATGGATAAGATCCAGGCTATCTTTTGCCATTTTGAGGGTCACAAATTTATGCCTACGGGGTTCTCGAACCAAATGGAGAAGTGGTGCATGGTATTGTCAACCAATCCAGTACAATATATTGCAATGGTCAAACGAATCAGTACAATATATTGTAGCCAATACATATCAACTTACCTGGTTGTCTACTATTGATAGAGGTATTACATACTGTTCTATTGGGTCCTGTCAAGTATTGCTTGAAAGAAGGAATGTCCACAGTGTCTCAAGGTATAGAAGACAGAAATACTACCTCAGTAGTCAGATCAGTGCATTAAACTTTTCGGGATCTTGAGTGAACATAATTGTGATGCCACAACGATGCATGCATATATGTGTGTGTGATGTACGCACAAATACAGACATGCATACAAATGTACACATATTACACACAAATGTGTTTATATCTTTGGACAAGCATACGATAACTAATCCCCCCCCCCCCCCTCCCCCCCTCAATAAAAAAACAGATACCACTAGGTACATTCAACAAAACAACAGATGATCATGTTGAATGATTCTATATACTGCACTCTCTCTGTAACATTTTGTCGCTAACGTCACCTGACACCTGTTGCAAAGTTTTATCTTTTTGCACTGAGCTACCAAGACAGAGTCATGAGAAGTTACGTTTAAGGCCATCCCCATTCCATATTGCATCTGGGACAGTTCTTTTGTCAATGGATTATCCCTGAGCCATGTTTTGATGAAACTATCGCACTATAGAAGCTGTTTACAGTAGATACAAGCAATGAAGGCAAAGGTATTTCAGTATTAATGAGTTAGCTAGCTGGGTTATCACCGATAACTCTTACAAGCTTAGGCAAATAATGTTGGTGTAAACAAATAATGATAAGCAGTTAACTCTTTCACGGGCAACGGAGCAACATCGTTGTTATACTAAAGCCACTCTCTTTATCTAAACAGTTAACACTTTGTGGTCAACAACAGTTGTTTCCTGGCCATAGAGTGTAAGTAGTTTGCAAACTATGTTTTCCTGCAACATGGCAAAGCTTATTTTTCACAACATGTGTACCACAATAATTGGCTTTGTCCGCGAAAGAGTTAACTAAATCAAGGCCCTCTATAATCAATTGTAATTGTGACCAAGACGAAAACAAAAAGATATAGATATCTCCCAGGGTTCTCAGCCCTGCCCACAGTCTGGACCCTCTTGGACACCATGCATTAACATGCAAATGTGGAGGTGATGTTATCTCACGCCATAATGCTCTCAGGGACACGTTAGCGCACTTCCTTCACCGTGCGCATGCTTCAATCGAAGTTGAAGCTGGTGCATGGGCTCTTTCCTGACCATTCACAGTCACGACCTGCTGATATTCTCGTGCAGCATTGGAACCATGGAAGGCCCCCGTTGCCCTGGACATCTCTGTTGTCTCACCGCTAAATCCTTATTCAATTTTAGCTGAAGAGGAAGCAATGGTTGGTGCAGTCCTTGAGGCAACGGAGAGCAGGAAACACCAGGCCAATGATGAGAAATGCTTAGCATTAGGGTGGATCTCAACCCCTCTAGCAGTTGACTCCTATGGGGCTTGGGGTAGAAATGCATCAAATTTTCTGGCGCAGGTCATAGCTAGGCTGGCGACACACAATTCACTGCCAAAGTCACAGGCATCTTTAAAACTGTTCTCAAACTTGAGCATTTGTTTAATAAGAGCCAATGCCAGAGCCATCCTCCGTAGAGTGAAGAGCTGAACTTGAGTTTTGTGATGAAGTAACATTGCGTATATCAGAATTATTTTACATGGAATAAATAAAATAATAAAAATAAAAACAATTTATTCCAGACTAAACCTTTCCCTTGTGCGCTCGAATGCCAGAGCATTTCTTGCAAGGGCAGGTCCCCATGCTAAAGTCTCAGACATGTTGACTCAAACATAGTTGTTATGTGTGAGAGTAAAAAAAAAACTACTTCAAACCGTAATTTGAATCTCCAAACTAATATAAGTATTATTATTATTGTAATTATTTAAGTAGCTAAAACTTGTTAATGAACTTAGTTAGTTTTTTGCAGTTCAGAGTCAATTAGTTGTGTTAGTTTAATTAACTAAGCAATTAAAATCATTAGTTATTTATAACTAGATTTGATCAATTTGATTAGTATACGGAATGATATATATCTTTTTTCTTTCTGATTACTCTTTGTCACAATTTTAATTTGCTTCACCGTTATTGTTTGCCTACAATTAGCATGGTAAATGAGCAAATTTTAATAGGGAGCAATAATATTTCCCGGTTTTATTTATTTATTGTATTATTTTATATACAGCAATAATACTAAACATAGATTGTATACAGCACCACAGCAGGTAATGCACGCTATTACTACTATTTAAATGAGCACACACAAAATACACAACGACTATGTCTGAACAGCTGATTGTCGACCTATAGTTTAGCTGGGATGTCAGAGCCGACGCCATATGCTCGGGATAGCAGTGCCCTTGCATTTGCTCTGACTAGAACCAAGTTGAGCCTACCATACGGTGTTGAGGTGGCATGCGATTTGGAGCAATTTAGTCTAGCAGCCAGGCGAGAGGCAAGGCGTGAAAGATGTAAGCGTGCTTCTGCCCCCCAGCCTAGCTCTGAGCACTTAACATCGTTGGAGGCATGCTTCCTTTGTTCGGAAACCCGGGCAGATGATCCTGCTGTCACACACGCTTCATTGAGGATGCTTGATTAAGCGGGTGATGCAACAATTGTATTAATTTTTAAATGATTGTTTTTTTTACACAAGAATTATTTTTCATGAACACACACATAATACATGAACAGTATCATCGCAAACATTAGGGCATATAAATGAACACAAGCATTAAGCATTCCTGCCTGCTTCAGAGCAGGACAAATCAATGGCAGAGTCAAGTGGGGAGCATGCGCCACGATGGTATGACGATCTTGAGTCACGAAGACACGATTGCAGAGAACGTAGCAACGAAACGATTGATTGGTACGGAGCCAAAAAAAGGGAACACCTGGTATTAGTCCTGAAATCCAGGCTCTGTATGCTCACCATGATTCATGTCACACACACACACACACACACACACACACACACACCACACACCACACACACACACACACACACACACACACACGCACACGCACACAGACATATCCATCGCGACTTTAAGCCTTATCGTTTGCTCGTCAAGAACTATCCGTGTATATGTACTTTATGTTGGACTCGAGGCCATCTCCTATCTTCTCCCAACTCGTTGCAAATGCAGACGGTATTGCCTGTACGGTAGCGGGTTGCATTGGCAGATGGACAGCCTGTGGGCTTTCGATCTCCATCAGAAAGACTTCGCGTTGCTTGTACTACCTGTAATAGATTGGCGTTGTCTTTGCACACAACCTGGAGTTGCCCGTGCAAAAGAAAGCCTACTTCCATGACGCCATTTTAGCAGCATGCTTTTGACTAAAGTTCTAACCGATTGGATCAGCTAAGGTGACCTTCACTATGAATCATTCACATGGCCTGACCCCAATTGAAGCCCACCCGACACGTGACATGACAGCGTTTTAACAGAACTTTGGCAGGCATTTTAAAGTTTTAATGATTTAGAGAGTAAGAAAAGAAGGTCCGAAGTCACAGTTCACTTGGATCTATCTCTCATCTTTCTGCGTTTCTTCTTTAGTCTACACGAGACGATGAACACACCGATAAACGAATCAATCACACCTCACTATTTCCCTTACCTGCGCATCCTCTTCTTTCTCCACTATTGGGGTAGTTGATTCAAATTATGGAGTGCACGCAAGAACAAAAGCGGCAGGAAAACTTACCTTCGCTCTCATAGTTGTTGTACTGGATCAGAACTGCGAAAGGATGGCACTGTAGGGAATAGAAGTAGTTATAGCTTCACGAATCGCCAGCAAACAGTGTTTCTTAGTAGGATTCGAACACCTAAGAACCGGATCACATTGACCACTCAATCTCACCTCCTCCGCAAGAAGTTACAAAAGAATGACTGGTGATGTGCGCATGCGTTAAAAGTACTCTCCGTAGGGTGTGGCGTCAACGCACGTGACTTCTAATGATGACATAAACAGAGGCCCGACGAGAAGCCTTGTAACGTTCATCAAAGAACTTTGCAACACAATGATGACATAGTTTCTCCTTTTACATCATCCGTTATACTGGGTACCCTTTTAGGCGATACAGTGCAGCCACATCATAAATCAAAATGAAAAGGAGGGGTGGGTGGGATAGAATGGTAAGGTGGGTGACAAATATACTCGCTCATCGTAGCTATCGATGTTGTCAGGAAGTCACGAAACGGTGGAATACAGAAAAAGGCGACCGACTTCCATTGCCACGCCCATTCGCAATTATTCAATTTACGGTAGCTTGCCGAACGTCATACGACTGCACTGTTGACCGAAAGGGACACAGAATACCTAGGCGCTGCTGTGGAGGGACTGACGTGGCATACAGAGCGTAGGATAGAATTTTTTTGACAGTGTTCACTACCTTACCTTGTGAACTTCGTAATACACAAAATGTGAGTGCGGCTGCATGACACCCGGTGTGTTTAACCTAAAACACACTTGTAACGAATTTTGCAATTTGCAAACGCTAAACGTGAACGCGCTAGGTTGCGCACTGTTATAATGCCTTGTTGTCTTTGTGTCAAACCCGTTCGCTTTTTATTTTATTTTTAAACATAGCCTTTCATATGCGTATTTTGGGCACCATAGATAATGGCCAGACCCAACACAGCTTCAAGATCCAATGGAGTTTCAAGGGAAAAGATTTGTCAGTTCAAGCTCGTCCTGCTAGGTATGTCTTGTGTTTAGTTCTTTCATACGTGTGTGTGTGTGTGTGGTGGTGTTATGCTGCACAGCGATTTAGGCGATTATCTGAGGAAGTTCCAGGAACAACTTATGCGAGGGTTGTGATTTTTTTTAATATCCTTGCGTTTAAAATAGTGTTTCCAATTAATGTCCTGCATCTCCTTCTCCTTGGTTTTAGGTGAGTCTGCAGTGGGGAAGTCCAGTTTGGTCTTGAGGTTTGTCAAAGGTCAATTCCATGAGTATCAGGAAAGTACAATTGGAGGTAAGTGCAGTCCCAGCCAGACACACACAAGATGATGGAATAGACACCCAACCCTGAGGGACTTACCCACAGGCACAAAAATTCACATACACCACTGATGTACGCTGGAACTTGCTCCTAATCTTTGCCCTTCTCACATCATTTTCTCACAGCTGCATTTCTGACACAAACTGTAAACGTCGATGATACAACCGTCAAATTCGAAATTTGGGACACAGCTGGTCAGGAGAGGTATCACAGTCTCGCTCCCATGTACTATAGGGGTGCCCAGGCTGCCATCGTCGTGTACGACATCACAAACCTGGTACGTCACATACGGGGGGGGGGGGAGGTATATAAGGATTTATTGTTTGAGTGCATCACATGTTTACAGTAGGTATGGGTGTAGGCACAAGAGCAAGGGGAGGGGTCTCTTCTGTTTATCTGGGACATATACTGTGTAGTGAATAGGGGTGACCTCTGTGTGCTAGCTCCTCCTCACCCCGCCCCCATGTTTTGAACATGGGCGAAACCTCAACAGTGTGGTACCTTTTGTGTTTGTTTCTTAATCATATATGCAATGTGCACACTCCTAAGGTCTTGATCACTTCAAGACTGGCTAGCAATTATACAAAATCCTGACAAGAATAGATATTATTGCCTTTTTGTGTATATGTGTGTGTGTGTGTGTGTGTGCGTGTGGGTGTTGTGTGGTGTGTGGGTGTTGTGGTGTGTGTGGGTGTTGTGTGTGAGTGTTGTGTGTGTGTGTGCGTGTGGGTGTTGTGTGTGTGTGTTGTGTGTGTATGTGAGTGTTGTGAGTGTGTGTATGTATTGTGCATGTGTGTGTGTGCATGTGTGTGGTGTGTGTATGTGTGTGCATGTGCATGTGTGATGTCTCCATGGTGTTGTGTATTTACATTGATGATACAGGTGGGGATATGCTGTGTGTGGCATGTACTGCCACACACAGCATAGATTTTAAAAATGCACACATAAGTGAACCTTTGTTGTTGAACCATTGCTGAGAGAGACCTGCTGGTTGGTTACAGTGCGGGTCAGCACAAAATGGACTGATACATGTAGCTCACAAAAGTTTAGCCAACTTGTTAAGCATGGGGGACTAATGGAGTAGAATCTGAATGAGACTGTAAAAGAGTGGACCCACCTGCGTGTAATTGAAACTGTGTGTGTGTGTGTGCGTGTGCGTGCGTGTGTGTGTGTGTGTGTGTGTGTGTGTGTGTGTGTGTGTGTGTGGTGTGTGTGTGTGTGTGTGTGTGTGTGTGTGTGTGTGTGCGTTTGTGTGCGTTTGTGTGCGTGCATGCATGTATGTATGTTTGTGTGTGCATGGTGTGTGCGCGTACCATGTATGTATCTTTTATTTGAGGTGTACATACCCAATGTGACCATGTTCAGTGATCACCATGGATCAATGACTTGACTTGTGGTTTACCCTTGTCTTCCCTTCACTACTCCACTACCACCACCATCTCGCACACACACACACACACACACACACACACACACACACACACACACACACACACACACACACACACACACACACACACACACACACACACACACACACCAGGACACATTCACCAGAGCCAAGAGTTGGGTCAAGGAATTACAAACGCCAAGCCAGTCCAAACATTGTAATAGCTCTCTCAGGAAATAAGGCAGATCTGGCCGGCAAGAGAGTAGTAGAGTTTGAGGTTCGTCTAAATCTGAAATGAGAACAAAGTGTGGTGTTCAATGTGTGGTGGGGTGTGTGTGTGTGTGCGCACGCGTGATGTGTGTGAGTATATGTGCACATGTGTGTGTGCATGTGTGTGTACATCTGTGTATCAGCGTGTCTGTTTGTGTGTGTGTGTGTGTGTGTGTGTGTGTGTGTGTGTGTGTGTGTGGTGTGTGTGTGTGTAGTGTGTTACATTGCTCTGAGCTAGTTCCTTTATATTTAAGGAGGCTCAAGTCTACGCAGAAGAGAACAGTCTACGTTTATGGAAAACGTCAGCAAAGACAGCCATGAACGTGACAGAAATCTTCATGGCAATAGGTGTGCAAGGAGGGAGGGTGGGAGGAGTCTATGGAAAAGGGAAGGGGAGGAGGAACTTGGAGGGGGCATTGAGTGCTTTGTTGTGATGGAGAAACTGCTCTGTATGTTCGCACTGCATAAAACTCACATGCACACAATACACGCACTCACACATAACAATACGCACACACACACACACACAATGCACACACACACACTAGGGTAGATTAGGTAGTGATCGGCATTCGCGATAGCGTAGGTAATGTTCGGCATCCATGTGTTATTATTTAAAGGGAACGTAGTTGCTTTAAACTATACTCACTGTGTCCTAAGACAACCCAGAAGGATGGTTTGTAACCTGTTTTGAAATACTGAAATGTCTTCTTTGAGGCTCTGTATTGTGTTGAAAGTGCGGTTGCCGAACATACCCCACATTACCCTAGAAATACACACACACACACACACACACAATGCACACACACACACAATGCACACACACACACATACACAATGCACACACACATACACAATGCACACACACACAAACGCTAGCAATGCACAAAGGTTTCTATAGTTGCACATTGTACAATGAATATCTGTTGAGGGAAGGTGCATTCCCTTAGGTATAGTCTGGTCACTGAATCCTTACCTAGTTACTTTCTATCTCAGCTGGGGTGGCTCTGTAGTTGTCTCTGCGTGATTGTACAGTGTGAGTGTTCTAGTGTCAGTGTTTAGGGCAGAGAAAGGCATGTGTTGACATGTTTTTAATAACTTTTCCTATTGTGTCTCATAGCCATCTGATTTAGCTTGTGACTGCTTGTCCTCCATCCTGGACAAAAGCCGTGTTTCTGTCTAGGGGATAGTACTTCATGTTTTAAAGTGAAGTGGGTGTATGTTGTATGACTGAGGAGAATGGTCATGTGTGGCTCCTGTTATTAGAATCACAACACACACACAACACACACACACACAACACACACACACACAAACACACATACACACACATACGTGACACACACATACACACATACATGTATGCATGGGACAGTGCAGTAGAAAGGAAACTGGCCAACTGGCTGTGTACAATACTTCCTCACACCGAAGTCCTCCATTGAAAATGTAGCTCCAGTTAAGCATTCAGCTCTAAAGTACACAGGCCAGAATGTCAGTGCACAATTTTTCTTTTCTTTTTTTTTTTTTTTGGGGGGGGGGGGGGGACACTTACTTCACTCTAAGAACTCTATATAAACTATTATGCACTGCTCCAGGGAGAGGCCCAGTGCAATATTGTGTCCAAAGGGTGTGGTCACGTGGGGTAATTGGCAGGCGTGTTTGGTGCCATTGAGACTTGGATGTGACCCAGTTTGGCTTTCATTCTGCTGACTAATTGTGTGTTGTTTGCTCCTGACATGGGTGTGTTGAGCCAGCCCCCCTCCCTTCCCTTCCCCTGTGTGTATGGTGTCACCAACCCCACATTGTCTTGGTCACAAAAACTTCTTGTGGGGCTGTGGCTGTCAAACGCTAACACGACCTGAAATACAAAAAGGTGTTTTACTTCCAGAAGTGCTGTAGAAGAAGTTCACTAGATCTTTGATCTTGATGGTTATCGTGGGATGGTTTTTGTGGTGAGACAGCTGGTGTGGAACTCTTATTAGTGCCCGCCCTCCCAGTGATAATCTTCACAGCTGAGTGCTAACGACTTCATGCCCCCCCCCCCCCATGTGTGTGAGTGGTGAAGTACAGTGAACGTTTACATGCGCGCACAACACACACACACACACACACACCACACACACACACACACACACACACCACACACACACACACAAACACACACACACAACACACACACATTTGCCTGGTACCTGATGTGCTTATGCATATGTGGATGGTGTGCTAGTGTGTCTGGTGTATGTGTGGATGGTGTGCTAGTGTGTCTGGTGTGCTAGTGTGTCTGGTGTATGTGTGGATGTGTGCTAGTGTGGGTCTGGTTGCGAGTGTGTCCTTGTGTATGTGTGGATGGTGTGCTAGTGTGTCTGGTGTATGTGTGGATGGTGTGCTAGTGTGTCTGGTGGATGGTGTGCTAGTGTGTCTGGTGTATGTGTGGATGGTGTGCTAGTGTGTCTGGTGTATGTGTGGATGGTGTGCTAGTGTGTCTGGTGTATGTGTGGATGGTGTGCTAGTGTGTCTGGTGGATGGTGTGCTAGTGTGTGTTGTATGTGTGGATGGTGTGCTAGTGTGTCTGGTGTATGTGTGGATGGTGTGCTAGTGTGTCTGGTGGATGGTGTGCTAGTGTGTCTGTTGTATGTGTGTCTGGTGTGCTAGTATGTCTGGTGGATGTGTGGATGGTGTGCTAGTGTGTCTGGTGTATGTGTGGATGGTGTGCTAGTGTGTCTGGTGTATGTGTGGATGGTGTGCTAGTGTGTCTGGTGTATGTGTGGATGGTGTGCTAGTGTGTCTGGTGGATGGTGTGCTAGTGTGTCTGTTGTATGTGTGGATGGTGTGCTAGTGTGTCTGGTGTATGTGTGGATGGTGTGCTAGTGTGTCTGGTGTGCTAGTGTGTCTGGTGTATGTGTGGATGGTGTGCTAGTGTGTCTGGTGTGCTAGTGTGTCTGGTGTATGTGTGGATGGTGTGCTAGTGTGTCTGGTGTGCTAGTGTGTCTGGTGTATGTGTGGATGGTGTGCTAGTGTGTCTGGTGTATGTGTGGATGGTGTGCTAGTGTGTATGTGTGGATGGTGTGCTAGTGTGTCTGGTGTATGTGTGGATGGTGTGCTAGTGTGTATGTGTGGATGGTGTGCTAGTGTGTCTGGTGTATGTGTGGATGTGTGCTAGTGTGTCTGGTGTGTGTGTGGATGGTGTGCTAGTGTGTCTGGTGTGTGTGTGGATGGTGTGCTAGTGTGTCTGGTGTATGTGTGGATGGTGTGCTAGTGTGTCTGGTGTATGTGTGGATGGTGTGCTAGTGTGCCTGGTGTGCTAGTGTGTCTGGTGTATGTGTGGATGGTGTGCTAGTGTGTCTGGTGTATGTGTGGATGGTGTGCTAGTGTTGTCTGGTGTGTGTGTGGATGGTGTGCTAGTGTGTCTGGTGTATGTGTGGATGTGTGCTAGTGTGTCTGGTGGATGGTGTGCTAGTGTGTCTGGTGGATGGTGTGCTAGTGTGTCTGGTGGATGGGTGTGCTAGTGTGCCTGGTGTATGTAAATTGTTGTGGTGATACCATATGTATTTAGAATTGCTCTGTTGACTCAGATGATGTTTAGAAGTGTGACAATGGAGAGAGTTATCTACCAATGATGTCAATGGCCTAAATATAACCGATTACATCAATCTGCTTATAATAGAGTAAATTAATGGCTGAGTAGAACTGGTCAGATATGGAATGCATATTTTAGAACTGCTGCCCTGTGGCATAGAAAGAAAGTGGAGTGCATTTATGCTATAATTACTTAGATTGTTAGTGGCATATAATTCACCATGCTGTATGTACTATGTACCCAAGATGTGTTTGGGGAGGGGGGGGCCTAGTACCTACCTATAACCATTGTTTAGTACAATTACAAGACGTATTCTAACAATGGACTCTTTCTCTCCCTCCCCTCCTCCTCTCTGTACATCACACATTAGCCAAGAAGCTACCCAAGACGACACAGTCCTTACCCCGGGGGGGCCACCAACAGCACTGGGCGGGGAGGTGCGGGTGGAGGGTGAGCAACAATCCACACCCGGGGGGAAATCTGGATGCTGTGGCAACTGAAAAAGTTCCTCATGTTCCCACTCTGTTTTTGCCCCCTGGCTATGTTGAAAAACAGTTACCCTTTAAAGTTATAACTATGTGTTGTTTAGCTAATGAGCGTTTACCCAAAGATCAGACTATCTTTGCCACTATTGTCGTTTTTTGTGTGTCTTTGCATTTTATTTTGATGTATGGTATCAAGATGGTAGCAGTTGCGTGTGTGTGTGTGTGTGTAGCATGTGTGTTGAGCGTTCGTGTGCTCTATACACTTAAATGGTTTGACGCGTTGGCCATTGTGTGTTGTTCATTGCAATAAATTAAGGTGATATTTTAGATTCAAATTTGAAAACGGAATTGATTGCCTAGCACTTGGCTTTATAGCACACGCATAGTAGAGGCTTGACATCCCATATCCGAACAGTCTTGTCATAAGAGCCGGAATAGAGCTTGTGGTCTGATTACCTATAGAAGAAGGGTGTAAGGGAGGAGAGAGAAGGGGTGTGTGAAGACAATGTGGCAACTCCTACGTTGATGTCAGGTGAGAAAATGCTGACGGGTTTGGGAATTGGGACTTTTAAGTATCCCCCAAATGCTGCTCAGCCAGCATCAAACAACCAGCAGTATTGTTAAATTTCAGTATACAAAATTGTGTAGTAGTTGAGTATAAACTTCCCCCTCTATCCACATAGCCCATCATATGGCATGCATTTGCATGATGTCCATTGTATGTATATTGCTGGGTTAAATGACTAATGTTTTTAATAACACCACTTTTATCACCATACGTATACACAAATGTGTGTTGTCTGTGAGTGGGGGGGGGGGGGGGGGGGGGGGGGGGTTGTTTTTTTTTGTTTTTGTTTTTTTTTTGTGTTTTTTTTGTTTTTTTTTTTTGTTTGTTTTTTTTTTTTTTTTTTTTTTTTCTTTTTTTTTTTTTGGTTGTTTTACTTCCCAGCGGCTTCGAACTGCTGAGAAAGGCTTATAAATGCAATAGCTTAGTACCCCTCCTCCCCAGACTAGCTGTGTACAGATTCCTTGATGCTGTCAAAGCAGATACCATCATTATACACACATATTATTGCTCAGTTGGGACCCAACACTTCATGAATACGCGTGCCAACCCTATTCAAGGTAGCGTAAACCCTTCAGGTGTTCAAGTGCCTGGGCTGCCTACTTACAAGGATGCAGTTGATCAGGAATTCATGGCCTCTGAAAATCTTCCTGCAGTCACCTGTTTTCATGTCCCATGCCCTTGTTAGGCCATCTCCACCTGATGTGAATACTGTTGAGAGAGAGTGATGACGACTTGTTATTTTCAAAGGAGAAAAGGGAAAATGCCCCTGATCAGTGAAGTAAAAATGGCCGCTTAATTGGGTACTATTCTCATTTTTTTGGAACTCAAGTACTGTAAATTGAACATCTGTTAATTAGAGCAGCTCCAGTCCCCAGGCCCTCGCATTGTACACATCTTAGAACTGTTCTTTATTTGTACCCTACTGAGGAGTGGAATATCGGGAAGCAGTGGGGGGGGGGGGGGGGGGAGGGAGGGAAGAGATGGAGGAGAGAGAGGTGGAACTAGGAAAGCACAAAGGGAGCTTGCATTATAGAGTGCATAATGAATAATGCAAGACTTAATAAGGGCCAAACTTAGAGGACTCTGGTATGCAAGGCATTCCAACTGCATAATCGTTGGCCACACGCAGTAAATGTTTATCTTCACCGAAGTACATTCCAAAACACAGGGATGTGTACTGCTCCACTATGCAAAGTACTGCCAGTCTACTAATACTGCACAATACCTCCCTGCCCATGGGATACTGTTAAACTTGGAGAATAAAATAACATCTGCCCTCTGCCTCCCCCTTCCCAAATCAATAACTTACACACACTGCCTTCTACCACGAGGCTGGTGACAGCATTCTTGTGACCTCTGTACACTCTTGTGCACTCTTTGGTGTCCGTTACCATCGTCTGACCGTGCCGTCTGCGCTTCCGGTAAAGAGGAGACGGTGATACCACCTGGGGTGAGATGGTGGTTACCATGGCTGCAAATCAAATCATGACAGCATGACTGTAAGCCTAACCCTCATGGGAGGTGGGGGATGGTTAGTAAAACAAAGCGAGAGAGGGGGTGGAGGAGATGAGGTCCTATGTTTTTGTTTCTTCTGATTGTACATGGTGCTAATTAAATGTGATCTCATTGCTCCCCCCCCCCCCCCCCCCACCTCCCCTCTCCCGACGGTGCACCATTGCAGAAACATTTTACACACACAGTATTTGCACACGCTTAATTGTACCCTTGAGGATATAATAGGTCCCATGTGTCCATCGTACATGCAGAGGGGTTTGACCCGTTTCTAAGTCCCAAGAACCTAGCCGTGCCGTCCGACGAGCCGGTGAACAGCTGCCTCTCGCCCCGCGTTCACGTCCAGGCAGATTACGGCCGACCCGTGTCCCGTGTACGTGACGACACTCGACGCGCGCGCGGGAGTCCAAGCCTTCGCGGAATTGTCCGCCGATCCGGTTATGAGGAAGGAATTGTGGCGGCTCCTCGACGGGAGAACGAAAGCGCGCTCTTCGATCTCCATTTTCTCCACAACCTTCTATCCGGAACAGAAAGATCGGCTAACAGCATGGTCGAAATTCCCCTAGTGTGTTCCGTGTACACGTGCAGACATTGTCCTGTAGACACGCTCCACAGCCGAACGGTTTTATCTAACGACGCGGAAAAGAGGAAGTCTCCGTGGACTATGATCTTGGTCACGACCGACTGGTGACCCGTGAAGACGCCCTCGCATTCTCCAGTATGTCTTTTCCATCGCCGCACGGGCCTTATCCGCCGATCCGGTGAAGATGTGCGTGTCGCTCGTGGCGATGCAGCTCACGTACTGCGAGTGTCCCGTCATCACTGCCTTCAGAGTCTTCTGCTGTATGTCCCACACGCGGCACGTTCCGTCTTCCGAGGCGGTAGCAAGGAAGGAGCCGTCTGGAGAGATACACATGTCGTTAATGCTGCCTTCGTGTCCAGTTAAAATATGTTGCTTGCTGCTGCCGCTGAATATGCTACCGGAAGATCCCATGGTGCATTTAAACTGTGAAGTTGAAGCATGACTCCAAAATTTAGCCTTGTCCGTAGCGGCCTTGAATGTCTGCAGGCACGTGATCTTTCCTTTGCGCATGCGCTTTGAAGCTAACTTGGCGGGATATGTGCGGTAATATTCGTATTTATTGAAGCCTAGGCCGGTGTATAATAAACACTCCATTTTTTTTGAGTACTCTCTATGGACATGCGAAGCGCACAAAGGGAGAGAGCCGAATTATCTTCTCCACCCGCGAAGAGGCGCAAGTACAACGGTAAGCTGATGACGTTGTATGTATTGGCGATTGGCGCGCAGGCTAGAGAGTATGCTCCCCGCGTGATGCGACTATCATGATTTATTTTCCCACGTCGCTGTCGCGAATCTCGTGCCTCACATAGGTACAAGGGAGAACGCAAGAGCTGTTCAGGTTCAAGTTGCAAAGAAGGACGGTTAGTTTTTTTTTCTTGTTTTTTTTTTTTTTTTTTTTTTGCAGCAGCAGGTTTTAATGTGGGCGTGTTCCTTTATTCTCTCCACCCGGTTTTATTTCGCCGCCTCCCTCACCTCTCGCCTCAACAGACAAGAACAAAATCAAAGGCAACTAGAGGGACACGCGCAGCACGTAATGACCCAGTCCCTTCGGATGTCTGCGAGCCGTCGTCTCCAGTCCTCGCAGGAGCTGCTCCGACAGGTAAGTGCGTCCGATTCACGTGCAGCTCTGCTGAACAGTGCTGACTAGCACATTGGAAGGGCGGAGTTTATAAATAACTAGTGTTGTGAAGGGGGGGAGGATATGGGGGGTGGTAGGAGGGACGAGTGCAGGGAGAAGGCCATTGCTCATTTCAGTTTGTATTGCCCTGACATATGAACATATTGCTAGTTCCCCATCATTCTCCACCCCTTGCTGGTCCCCCTTCCATCCTCCACCCCTTGCTGGTCCCCCCCTTCCATCCTCCACCCCTTGCTGGTCCCCCTTCCATCCTCCACCCCTTGCTGGTCCCCCTTCCATCCTCCACCCCTTGCTGGTCCCCCCCTTCCATCCTCCACCCCTTGCTGGTCCCCCTTCCATCCTCCACCCCTTGCTGGTCCCCCTTCCATCCTCCACCCCTTGCTGGTCCCCCTTCCATCCTCCACCCCTTGCTGGTCCCCCTTCCATCCAAGAAACATGAAGAAGGGATTACACCAGTAGGTTGTGTGCAGCTGCCCAAATGGATCCCTGGGATTGCAAATGTGCATTATTTGGTATCTCATCTGTTGAGAAATCGTCTTCATTGTAAGGAGTGTATCATCTATCACCTGTTTTCATTGTACCGAAACAGTGAAGGCTCGATGCAAAATACAGAGGCAAGCTCGCCAAAAGGTCTTGCAAGAACATAACACGCAGGCAAAGGTTGATGCAGTACCCGAGAACATCCCAGCAAAAGGTAAGCTTGTATTCACTCCCTCCTTGTTGCATGTGTGGGTGTGTGTGTGTGTGGTGTGGTGTGTGTGTATGTTGTGTGTATGTGTGTGTATGTGTGAGTGTATGTGTGTGTGTGAGTGTGTGTGTTGTGTGTATGTGTATGTGTGTGTGTATGTGTGTGTGTTGTATGCATTAAGGTAAAATTACACGTCGTAGCATGCGATACAAGTGAATGAGTAAAATGTCAGTAATGTAGTAATCTATGAATTTACAGAACTTTTACACATTCATTTGACTTGCATGCAACGTGTATTTTCTCCTTCGGTGTGTCCTTGTGGCCATATCTGTATAACACCAATAACGTGTGACTGGTGTGTGTGTTGTGTGTGTCTGGTGTGTGTATCTGATAGTACCCTCCAGGTACCAAGGTTTGAATGAGGCCATCAAGTCTCTCCACAACGCCATCCCTTCGAGCCTCCTGTGTCGGGAGAGGGAGCTAGCCTCCCTGGGCGGCTTCCTCAAGACCACAGTGGAGGCCAACGTGGCTGGCTCCCTGTACGTGTCTGGTCCTCCTGGGACTGGCAAGACAGCCTGCATCACACACCTCCTTCAGAAATACAGGGTATTGTGATGTTGGTGTGCCACTTGTACACACACACACACATACACACACATACATACACACACAAACACACACATATACATACACACACATATACATACACACATATACATACACACATATACATACACACATATACATACACATACATACACACACACATACACACACATACACACACACATTCACACACTATACTTAAGCACATATGGGACAGTTCACGCGAAAAT
>JABACO010000573.1:0-28739 GCA_013339895.1 Ephydatia muelleri | reverse complement strand
GGGCTTCTTTTAGAATCACTTGTTGATCTTGTATTGCCTTGCTCCAACCAGAAAGTGAAAATGACTTCAAAATGTGGGGAGGTTGACAGAGAGGTATGTATGCATGTCCTCTGTGTGTATATGTGTGTGGGAGGGGGGGGGGGGGTGAGTGTATGTATGTGTGAGAGATTCTTCTCTTGGTCCATGATTCATCACCTGGGTGTGTCAAAGGCTGTGCTGAACAATGTCATCTTCTGCCATCAGAAGATTCCTACTGGTAGGTGTGGTCAGTTTAGAAGTATATGCCCTGTTGGATGTACTGACATGCAAGTTAAAATCAATATCAATAATTTGTTTTGATTCCAGTACTCAGTGAGTGTTATATGGGCTGGGTGCTTTGTAATCTCCCTAGTGAGCACTCTGTAATCTCTAGTGAGCACTCTGTAGTCTCTAGTGAGCACTCTGTAATCTCTAGTGAGCACTCTGTAATCTCTAGTGAGCACTCTGTAATCTCTAGTGAGCACTCTGTAATCTCTAGTGAGCACTCTGTAATCTCTAGTGAGCACTCTTTAATCTCTAGTGAGCACTCTTTAATCTCTAGTGAGCACTCTGTAATCTCTAGTGAGCACTCTGTAATCTCTAGTGAGCACTCTGTAATCTCTAGTGAGCACTCTTTAATCTCTAGTGAGCACTCTGTAATCTCTAGTGAGCACTCTGTAATTTCTAGTGAGTACTCTGTAATCTTTTGTGAGCACTCTGTAAATCTCTACTGAGTGCTCTGTAATCTCTACTGAGTGCTCTGTAATCTCTACTGAGTGCTCTGTAATCTCTACTGAGTGCTCTGTAATCTCTCTCATGGCTTGCATCTCTCCCCTTAGGCCTCTCAGTGAAGGGAAACAACTGAAGACCAAGTTTGATGAGATATTTGCCTCAACTCGGTACAGCAAGGCCCTAGAAGACATTAAAGACAGGAGGGAGCAACAGGTTGGATGAGCCAGTCAGTCAAGCTCCACATTTAGGTCTTCATCTTTTCTTTCAGCTGCAGGATTGCAAGTTGCACACCACAGAGCTTCAGTACATCAAGCAACACAAGCAGAAAGCTGATGAGGTGAGGTGTTGGCATCACCATGGAAACATTGTGATCACTTTATCTTGTCTCAGCTTCAAGATAAGCTAAGAGAAAAGTGAGAGGAAGGTTGCCGCGACAACAGCTGAGATAACGAGGATCAGAATGAGCTTCGACCTGTGGAGGTAGATTTTATGGAGGTGTTCAATACTTAACTGTCATAATGATATTCATACTACTCGTAACGTGACCCTAAGTGCAGGTATAGCTTATGCTATAAATACTTCCTTTGTTGTAGAATTATAGATGGTCCGGAAAGTTAGGGTTATCTCAACTGTACACAAATGAACTCCTCCTGCTTACCATTCAACCCATCTTTTTTTTTTCCTGTTCGTTTTTTTAATTTTTATTTTTTAAAAAGGTTGTCCCTTCTTTTCTGACATACACGTAGGTGAGATTCCAAGAGCTGAATACAATTGTATTCTGAAGTAGAGACACTTGGAAAGAAACTTGGTAAGTGGAATAGATATCTTTATTTATCTGTTCCCACCCCACCTCCCCCACACCCTATCTCCACCCAGCTGAATTGGAGAGTGCAAGAAAAGAACTAGACAGGAGTGCCAATGACCTTAAAAAAAAGATTGGCTCAGAAGTGATTGGTTAGTTAAGTGGTGTTAACTAACCCCAATACTCATTCATGCTAAGTGGGTTTGGATGAGGTGGTTGACATTGGCAACAATTGTGTGTGTCAACCCTGTGAAATAGGGAAGGTGGTGTTAAGTTGGGTTCAGTATTAGCTACTATTCTGAGAGTAGTCACACATGACTGTATATGTATGTGTGTGTGTGTGTGTCTGTGTTGTGTGTGTGATGGCCTCTTGTCTTGTTGCGAAGGAACATATGAGGATCTGAAGGTCCAGTATGAGAATCATCGTGACAGCCTTGGCCAAGACGCTGAAAGAATGAAGCAGGTTAGTGATGGGAGGGTGAGGATATGTGATGGGAGGGTGAGGATATGTGATGGGAGGTGAGGATATGTGATGGGAGGGTGAGGATATGTGGTGGGAGGGTGAGGATATGTGATGGGAGGGTGAGGATATGTAGTGCTGGGAGGGTGAGGATATGTAGTGCTGGGAGGGTGAGGATATGTAGTGCTGGCTTAGTGTTTGTGCGGAGATGAATGAAGTCTTTGTGCTGTTGAAGAGATGGATGATCAGGTGGCCATTTGTCTTTCAGCTTGAGTTGTCAAGACAACAGGGGCAGAGGGAGGAGCAACAGGTAAAGCATGAACTGAACAGTTTTCTTCAAGAGCAAGGTCGTCTGGAGAGCGAGGAGAAGGTATGAAGGCATTTCTTATATGTGAATTGCTATTAACTGTTACGTTTAGTGTCAAGTTGGGGGAGATGACTTGTAATGGGGGAGATGACTTGTAATGGGGATAATCTTCAGTCATGTTTATTGTCTAACATGTCTAGCTGGTATATGGCTGCAGAAATTGGAATGCAATGTACCTGACTTGCTTTAAATGCTGCACATCATAGTGTGTGTGTGTCACTGTGTGTGCTCCTAGCACTGCACATCATAGTGTGGTGTGTGTGTGTGTGTGTGTGTGTGTGTGTGTGCTCCTAGCACTACACATCATAGTATGTGTGTGTGTGTGTGTGTGCTCCTAGCACTACAGATCAGTGGTTGAACAACGGGACAAGCGAGTGCATGCGTTGGCCAGACAGCTGAAGACAGAGAGGTTTACCAGTGGAGGTTTCTCCCCCACTGAGGTACAGCACTTCATTGGACTTGTCACCAAACACAAACGCGACAAAGAGGAGGGGTCCAGAAGGGAGAAGGTATGATCACATGATCCAATAGAAGGGCCATCTGTTGGTATGGGAACTGGTTAGTTGGGGCCAACTGTTGGTCTGTACGCTCTAGTGTGTGTGTGTGTGTGTGTGTGTGTGTGTGTGTGTGTGGTGTGTGTTGTGTGTGTGTGTGTGTGTGTTGTGTGTGTGTGTGTGTGTATGTTGTGTGTGTGTGTGTGTATGTGTGTGGTTTTATTGAATGGGTCAGTAACATGCATGTGTCGGTGAAGATTGCAGAACTGTTGTGTGTACACTACCACCTTGCAGGAGGAGTACTTGCGCAAGGAGAGAGAGCTTCAGCAGAAGATTGATGAGCTTAGGCAAAACCAGGCACGACTGGAGCAGACTAAGAAACTGAAAGAGAAGACTTTAGAAGACAACAGGAGAAAGATCTCTGAGCTGTCCCAGGATCTTTCTGCCATTGGTAGCAGTGGGGACGTTTTGGAAGGGATCGAACAGGACCTGGCAGTAGCGGTAAGAGAAGGGATGGATGGCTAGATAAGAGATGGAGGGCTGTATGTTATCCTGTATCCTGGCATGGCTGTTTCATTTGCTCAGGAAGAAAACTTGGCTGAACAGAGAGCTATAGTGGATGTGGCATCGTTGGAGAGAGAACTGCAGGGCCTAGTTGAGGAGAAGAGGAGGGCAGATGACGAGGTGGTGAGACTACAGAGAGACCTCACTGCCATCAGTCAGCAAGCAGGGGTGAGGGGAGCTCTGGATGCTTTCAGGAGAGACAAGAAGGTGAAGGAGGAGCAGCTACAGAACGAGTGAGCTCAAGTGTGAATATGTGGGTGTGAATGTGTGGGTGTGTGTGGATTGTGTGTGTGGTGTGTGTTATGTTGTGCATATAGGATTGGCGTCAGTGTCAATTCCATGTATCTGCAGGCTACTCGCCATGGAAACAGGCCTGTTTGAGAGCGTGTCAGCAGAGGAGGACCTGGAAAGACAGCTACTCTCTAAGGAGAGGTAATTGAAGAGGGTGTGGCAGTGGGTGGGGCAAGGTGTTGTTATTGAAACTGGTGGTATCACAGCAACAACAAGAGAGAGCTTCAGAGTGCTGTTAAGAAGCTTCAGCAGTTACGAGACCAGCTGTCGCGTCTTCAGGCACAGAACCAGAACACTGTGTAAGCTAATAGGTCCGCACAACCACAGGTCTATCTACAGGGGGGGGGGGGAGTCACAACCATAGGTCTATCTACAGGGGGGGGGGGGGGGGGGGGGGGGAGTCACAACCACAGGTCTATCTACAGGGGGACTTTATGCAGCTAGAACTCAGTATAACAGTAGGTTATTTGACTTCATTAATCAGCTACGTAGTCTACAAAAATGGTTCAAGTAAATTAACATCAAGTATTATGGTTAATAAACTAAATCAAGACGCTTGAAAATAACATGGTACATTATCCCAAATGAAATAACTAAGGTTACTTTATTATCCCATTTAGGTATCATAATTATACAAATAGGATCATTTCTGCGAAAAGGGACCTGATGCATACATTATAAAATTTCCAGTACACCTAATAGAAATGCAACGCTTGCGTTGAAATGTATGGCTAATTAAAACTCAGAGCCTTACAACTCCATGACAGATACTCTGATTCTCAGTGCATAAGAAGCAAGGTGTAGAGGACATTTCAGACTTGTAGAATATTAAAAAAAAAATTGAAATCTTGCAAAAGCATGCGTTTGTGGAAACGATGTTGAAATATGGGAAACTGCACGTCTTGAATATTTATTAACGAAGTTTAATTAGCTATTGACAATCTATTCATTTGGACCCCTGTTATTTAACAAATTAAATACTGTTATTTGACATCTTTTTTTGCGAACGTGACTTGTTTTTAATAAGTAAAATGTAAAAATAATTGTATAATTTATTTAATGTATCAATAATTAACTACACAGTATTTGAAACATCCAACATATGAGCTAATTTTGAAACTGGAGTTATATGTGTACAAATTGTGACTCACCATGTACATTTCTGCTTGTTAAAAGTCACATGCTTGTGTTACGTGCATGCTAGGATATCTCTGTTCATACTAGATTATCTCTGTGCATGCTAGGAAATCTCTGTGCATGCTAGGAAATCCCTGTGCATGCTAGGATATCTGTGTTCATACTAGATTATCTCTGTGCATGCTAGGAAATCTCTGTGCATGCTAGGATATCTCTGTTCAAGCTAGAGTATCTTTGTGCATGCTAGTATGTCTGTGCATGGAGTACCCCTGTGCGTGCTAGGATATCCCTTTGCACACTAGAGTATCCTTTTCAAACTACATAACCTTTTGTCTTGTCAATTGGCAGAAAGCAGCTGGCTGACCAGAAAAGCCGACAGCAAGGTATGTTTTTGGGTGACTATGGCAACGTGAGGGTTGTGTAAAGGGGTTAATTTGTTGAGGTTAAAGGTGTGTGATGACACACCACTCCCCTTTAGTGTTGCAGGAGGAGCTGGCTGATGTGTGTGGGGAGGGCTCCTATGGAGATAAGATGGCACAAATTCGTGAGGAGATAGAGAAGCAGCACGAGTGAGGTGACATGTGGCGGTGCCCAGTCCGTTGTGATGGCACTCCATATAGGGACATTGCTGCAGTGAAAGGGTCTCAGCCATTTTTCAAGAAATGCTTGGACAAAGTCCAGACGACGAAGAAATGTCCGTTGTGTACACGAGGGTTCGCTGACCAGACTGGTGTGGATGGTCTTGTTAAGTCTGTGAGTTATTAACTCTGTGTGACCAGACTGGTGTGGATGGTCTTGTTAAGTCTGTGAGTTATTAACTCTGTGTGACCAGACTGGTGTGGATGGTCTTGTTAAGTCTGTGAGTTATTAACTCTGTGTGAGCAGACTGGTGTGGATGGTCTTGTTAAGTCTGTGAGTTATTAACTCTGTGTGAGCAGACTGGTGTGGATGGTCTTGTTAAGTCTGTGAGTTATTAACTCTGTGTGACCAGACTGGTGTGGATGGTCTTGTTAAGTCTGTGAGTTATTAACTCTGTGTGACCAGACTGGTGTGGATGGTCTTGTTAAGTCTGTGAGTTATTAACTCTGTGTGAGCAGACTGGTGTGGATGGTCTTGTTAAGTCTGTGAGTTATTAACTCTGTGTGAGCAGACTGGTGTGGATGGTCTTGTTAAGTCTGTGAGTTATTAACTCTGTGTGAGCAGACTGGTGTGGATGGTCTGGTTAAGTCTGTGAGTTATTAACTCTGTGTGAGCAGACTGGTGTGGATGGTCTGGTTAAGTCTGTGAGTTATTAACTCTGTGTGAGCAGACTGGTGTGGACGGTCTTGTTAAGTCTGTGAGTTATTAACTCTGTGTGAGCAGACTGGTGTGGACGGTCTGGTTAAGTCTGTGAGTTATTAACTCTGTGTGAGCAGTGCCATGGCTGTCAAGCATTGTTGTGTGCATGTTTAACCCCTTGTGTACTTGTTTGTAGATCTCAGCTCGACTCAATGAAAGCATTCCTCGTATTCTTCCCCAATTGGAGAGCAAGTTGCAGATGTTGCAAGAGAAGCAGACACAACTTCAAATGCTCCAACCAAAGATTGAGGAGGTGTGTGTGTGGTTTAGGGGGTGGGGTTAGGGCCTTTTACAGGGGTGGGGCTGGGATGAAGGGCTGTACCTGCAGGGGTGGGTTACACCTATTGCGAGTGGGGCTAGGTTGGGACGAATGTGCACATCATGCCACAACCTCATAGTAGCTCCCAGCTGTTGTTACTGTGTTTACAAGTGTGGTGATGTTGTTACTATGGTTACAAGTGTGGTGATGTTGTTACTATGGTTACAAGTGTGGTGATGTTGTTTGCTTTCAGCTCTCTAAGTTGAAGTCTGAAGTTGTTCCAGGTCTAGAGAGGTTGTCAAGCGAGCAAGGTGGAAAGATCCAGATGCTTGAAAATGACCTACAGAAGGTTTATGTTGTCATGGATATCTGTGTTTGTGTGTGTACTTGTATGTGTATGTAGTTTTGTATATATTTATTTGTTTGTGTGTTAGGATGTGTGTTAGGATGTGGGTGTAGGATGTGGGTGTAGGATGTGTGTGTCTGTGTGTTAGGATGTGGGTGTAGGATGTGTGTGTCTGTGTTAGGATGTGTGTGTAGGATGTGTGTGTCTGTGTGTTAGGATGTGGGTGTAGGATGTGTGTGTCTGTGTTAGGATGTGTGTGTAGGATGTGGGTGTCTGTGTTAGGATGTGGGTGTAGGATGTGGGTGTCTGTGTTAGGATGTGGGTGTAGGATGTGTGTGTCTGTGTGTTAGGATGTGGGTGTAGGATGTGTGTGTAGGATGTGTGTGTCTGTGTGTTAGGATGTGTGTCTGTGTGTTAGGATGTGTGTTAGGATGTGGGTGTTGTGATCTTATCTGCTTCAAAGGTGGAGTCAAGCCATGCCCAGCTGACCTCTGAACTCGAAGAGATACAGTCACTGCAGCAGAAGGCCATGAGATCTTCACAGTTGCGCAGAGACATACGAGAGTTGGACCAGAAGATAGTCTCAGAGTCCAGCAAGCTTGCAGGGGTAGATGGCTCACGCACTCATGTCACTGTGAACAGAGAATTACAGGAGGCACAGATGAAAACGTACGTTAGTATACTATGAGATTCTTCAGTATCTGTAGGGGGAATGGTGTAGTCACATTGGATCAGATAGTAATATGGCCACAATGTATGGGCGTTTTTACTGCATGAAAGGTACCCCCATGGTCTAAAGCTGTGGCTTGTGTGTTGTGTGTGTGTATATATGTGTGTGTGTGTGTGCGTATGTGTGTTTTGTGTGTGTTCATGTGTGTGTGTGTGTGTGTGTGTGTAGGAAGGATTTAAACCACAGAATGGACAGCAAAAGACAGGAAATCTCTACAGTACAAAGCAGTATTCGACAGCTAGAGAACTTGGTCCATGATCTGAAAGAGAAAAAGGTACGAACTATCACACATGCAACCAGTGTTACAGGAATGTGGAAGAGATAGTTGCATTTCCACTCGTAGTTGAAACTTCAAGATGGGCTTCAGAGAAGGCAAGCCATGGTTTCACAGAGAAGCGACTGCACAGCTCAGAATGAAGCATTAAGGAAAGAAATTGAGGTGTGTTTGTGTATGAGATGTGTGGGAGTAAACGTGCGGACATGCGGGTATAGTTGATGTGGGTATTGGTGATGGGTGTGTGTGTGCACATGTAGTTGTTGATAGTGTGGTGTTGTGTGTGGGAGTGATGTTGTTTGTTGATGGTGTGTTTGTATTTATTGATGTGTGTGATTATGTTGATAGTGAATGTGGTGATTGTGGTGATGGTGTATGTGTGATTGTGGTGATGGTGTATGTGTGATTGTGGTGATGGTGTATGTGTGATTGTGGTGATGGTGTATGTGTGATTGTGGTGCTGGTGTCTGTGTGATTGTGGTGATGGTGTATGTGTGATTGTGGTGATGGTGTATGTGTGATTGTGGTGATAGTGTATGTGTGATTGTGGTGATGGTGAATGTGTGATCATGGTGATGGTGTATGTGGGATTGTGGTGATGGTGTAGGATGCGGTGAGACGATTGGCTCCTCTGAGGGGTGAGGTTGAGGACAAGAGCGTTTGAAGAAGGAGTGTATCAGTGAGAGGGATGAAGCCATGGCTATCAGCACTGAGGAGGTCAGGAGTCTTGGGGAGGAAGAGAAGCCATCAAATCTTTATCACAAGATATTGTCAAGTAAGGCTTTAGAAATGTACATGCATGTGTTATGTGGGTGCGGTGGAGTGGGCTCTCATTGGAATACATGCTGCCAACATAGGTATGTAGACAGTCGAGCACAGGAGAAGCTGGAACAGTGTGTGTCTCGTGTGAGCGAACTGAAGGGAAAGGAACAGCTGCTGACACAGAAGAGGGGACAGCTGGAGCAAGAGATTGATAAGCTGCAGAAGCAGCTTGCAAATGAGAAGGTTTGTGAAGAGAGGCTGTGTGCATGTGTGGGTGTTTATGTTTGGCCATGGTCACTTGGGGCATCCGTATGTTGAACCTCATCAGATGAGGGAGAGGAAGTTGGAAGACAGTATGCAGCTGAGGAAGTTGGAGAAGGAGATAGCTGATAAGGACCAGGCAGTCAGGAAGATCAGAGAGGACATGAAGAAGAACAAGCTGGACCAGTACAGCAGGCAAGAGCAATCCTCATCTCATCACCTATCTCATCACCCATCACCTATCTCTTCATAACTTTTTTAACCATTAACCTAGCGAATATCATCGCTTGCAAGAGGACACTGACCGTCTAAGAAAAGAGGTAATGCCTGTGTTCCCTTTGCCCCGCCCCCTATTATAGTTGCTATGGCAACCCCATTAGGAGGCACGGCAGGAGGGACATCGAGTGGGCCAAGAGGACCAGCTACGTCACTGGCAGAAGGAGCTTCAGAGTGACATGTACAGAGATGTGGGTACGAAGCATTACAACATGCTCGTTGTGCTCAAGGTATGTGAAGTCATGTGAGCGTCATGTGAGCGTCATTTGCCTCCTGACTGCATCAGACCACACAACTAGCCTGCAGTGACCTTGAGAAGTATTACAGAGCGTTGGATAGGTTTGTGGGGGGGTGTTGTGTATGATATGTGGGAGGTCACCTGTGTATATTTCGACCAATCAGAGCCATCATGAGGTTCCACAAGGTGAAGATGGAGGAGATCAATAAGATAATTAAGGAGCTGTGGATCAAGACCTACAAGGGAGGGGGTTAGCTTGTGCAGACCACACCCAGACCACACCTCCTACCCATCTCTTGTAGACATAGATACCATTGAGATTAGATCAGAAGATGAAGAGCAGGATGCTGTGACCGCCATCAAACCAAGACGCACCTATAATTACAGGGTATGTGGTAGTGTGATGGGGAAGTGCACAGTTATGTCCCAATTCTTTGAGGCTGCCCCACCCACCATTTGGTCTCTGTTGATACGCTCATGTCAAGAGTGCGTATGGTTTTGACGCAACTTTTAACCTGCCCACTCTTCTCCTCCCCTTCCCACTCCTTTCTGGTTTGAAAGGTGGTTATGATCAAAGGAGACACAGCACTGGATATGAGGGGAAGATGTAGCGCAGGACAGAAGGTATTCCCTCGATCCCCATCTCACTATGCACATAACCCACCCCTCTTTGTCAATGGTCCCCTCTATGTTGGTAATAGGTGTTGGCCTGTATTGTGATCCGCTTGGCTTTGGCAGAGACCTTCTGTCTGAGCTGTGGAGTGATGGCGTTGGACGAACCAACCACTAACCTTGATCATGAGAATGTGGAGGGGCTAGCCCAAGCGTTGGCTGATATTGTGAGGTGAGGAGGGAGTGTTAGAATGAAGTATGTTGTGGTGATAGTTTCATAATTAACGTGTTAATTTGGCACTATGTTTTAATTAGTCTGTAGTCTTATTCCCAGACTATAATCAATACTTTTTTTTGTCACATGCATGTTGAGGTGATTCTAATCCAGTGTGCAGTGTGACTCATAAATATATGTCTCTCAATTGTATTCAGAGATCGCAGCAAGCAGAAGAATTTCCAACTGATTGTGATATCTCACGACGAGCCATTCTTAGAACTGCTGAGTCACTCTGAGTACACGGAGTTTTACTATCGGGTTTTCCAAACCAGTGAAGTGAGTGCACTCAATACAAGCTCTGTTAATAACTACATCATAACCACCTTCTCTATGTAGTGAGACCTCCAAGATAGAGAAGTTTCATGTGTCAGGCCTCAGGGCAGAAGTGGTGTGATGATGATTTACATTCAGTGTACCATGTAACATGCACTACACACACACACCACAACTGACTGTAGGGTGTTATTAGCCATGATTATGTGTATCAGAAATCATTGACCAAGGCTTTTTGAATTGGGATGTGATCTGATTATTGTTGCACAACACAGACACAGATAGGTCCCTGTGTATCAGGTAGATTGACAGCTGCTAACCCTTCTAACTGTCTGAGTCGTACTGCGCTGCACTAGAGCCTGTGTGAGGGTCATCCATTCCTCTGTATTGCTCCAGCCAGCTGTCGATGAGCTGGGTGACCAGGGCTGACTGGTGCCAACGAGGGATCTCCTGCTTTGCAAACGAGTGTCCCTCCCTTGGTTACATGGCAGTCACAGTATTCATTGAGTAGCTTCTCTTCATTTCCTACCTGCACAAGGTAGAACACTTAGCTGGATGTAAGAAGTGAACACAATTAGCACACACACCTCTAGTTCTGTTAGAAAGTGGACTGGCAGCAGGTTCCCTTCCCTGTTCACCAATGGCAGATAGGTCACGTGACTGTCATATGATTTGGTATTGAGCCACATGCTGGCATCTTGTGACTCCAGGCTTCCTATGATGCTCACCAATGCTGAAAAGTGTCCCCTGGTATAGCCCAATGCTATGGGCATCTTGGAGCAGAAGCTTGACTCCCACAGGAGAGGCAAATAGACTCCTTCAAAGTTGGCTAGACCAAGGTTTTCCCCTCGAAAATTCTTGACCATCTTTACACCCGTACACTATGATTGGTCGACGTAGAATGTGCGCTAGAGTGAATACGTGGGTCTGCTCAAGGGACTTCCCTTCTGGTCTGCAAGGGCCACAATTGCTGACCAATCCTGTTGCAAGCTGTTCGTCGTCAAGAGTGAAGCCCTGGGTCTGGGAGAGCAGCTGTTCAGCCTCTTTCCAACGCTCATAGAACCTGAAGAGTGATGGTGACAAGGTATGGTGAGCTGGTGATGGTGATATGGTGTGGTGGTGATGGTGATCAGGGAGTGACGTACGATGATAATGCACACAAACTGCTATACCTTGAGGCCCCATCCACCAAACTATCAGCTAGGGCCAGTCTGAGCGTATTGTCCTCTGTCTACCACTCCCCACGTGGCCTGCATCACAGAGTTCCAGCAGACAGTCTCCTGCTGTCCTGTTCCATAGAGGGTACAGTTGACTACCCAGGTCCTCTACAAGCTCCATGTTCCAATTGATGACCGCTGGGTCCTGCCTCAAGTTCTGCAACCCAAACCATAGAAAGAACACCTAGTTATCCGTATTACCACTCTATCTCCTCCCCTTCCATATACTTACCCCTCTCCCTTCTGTACTCACTTCCTCCATACTTTCCTCTCTCTCATCTCCTTCCCTCCCTCCTCACTCACCTTTCTCCCTCCTCACTTCTTTCCTCCCTCCTCCATCCTCCCTCTCTCCCCTCCCCCTCCTCCCTCTCCTCCATCTCCCCGCTCTCCTCCTCCCCTCCATCCTTCCCTCTCTCTCCCTCACCTCTCTCCACCTCCCTGTCCAAGATCTCATCCATCAGCTTCTTCTGCACAGTGAGGCGAAAACTGGACACTTCTAAACCCAAACAGGTAAACATCTGTCATGACTAATTTAGCCAGAAATAATTAATGGCACACAAAATTCCCAGGTACATTCCCTTCGCTACAGCAACATAATAAGGTACACAACATCATCACACATACACAACACACACAACAACACATGCATACATACACAGACAAATGCACACAACACATACATGCACACATACACATACACATGCATACACATAGACACATGCATACACATGCATACAAATATTCTGTCTTTCACGCACACACTACCTGCTGGCAGTGCAAATGTGGCTATCTGTGTTAGAAACTGGCAAGGCCAGTCTCCCTTGTGCTGGCGCAGAAGCAGGGCCACCTCCCTCCTGATGCTGGAAGCAATGTCTGGACTGGACTGAGATGGAAGCCCTCTTGCGTGCCTCTGATGGAGCTGGGGTCAACACCAGACCCAGTACGTCCGAGTGATGAAACCTGAAAGGAAAGGGGAGGAGGTACATGTAAGAGCAAGAGGCAAAGGGTGGTACCACTCATTCAATAGAGGTGTACACTTTCTTTGTAAGAACAATCATCAAGGGACACTTATAGCACCCTATCTCAATGCAATCATCACCTACTCACCCGCCCCACACCTCCACCATCACCACCCCACACCTCCACCACCCCTACTCACCACACCCTCCACTATCACCTACTCACCACCCTAACTCACCACCTCACTACACCTCGCCCTACTCACCACCCCCCACACCTCCACCCTACTCACCACCTCCTCCACCTACTCACCACCCCCTACTCCCCCACACCTACCCCCCATCACCACCCCACCTCCATCCCTACTCACCACCCACACCGTCCACCATCCCCTATAACCACCTCCCCTCTCACCTACTCACCCCCCCCCCCATCCCACCATTGCCTCTACTCACCAGTTCGCACTATCACCTACTACTCAGCACCTACTCACCACCCACAACCACCACGATCACTACTCAGCCACTTCCCAAACCAGCCCCTACTCATAACACCCCCCACCCCCACCATCCCCTACTCCAAAACCAACACGGCCAAACACCTCCACCATTCCTACTCACCCAAATACCACTATCACCTACCGCACTCAACGCAACCCCACCACCATCCACCATCACCCTAACGTCACCACACCTCCACTATCACCCTACTCACCACCCCACACCTCCACGCATCCCCTACTCACCACCTCCACTATCACCACTACTCACCACCCCACACCTCCACCATCCCCTAATCACCACCTCCACTCATTACCTGACAGCCAGTTGGACAAGGGTGGAGCCTACACTGAATTTGGAAAGGGTATTAAGCACCACGCACTCATCCCTGGTCAGCTGCCGTGACTTGTCCCCAGCGTTGCTACGGAGATACTTCTTCACTGGAACACAGTCATTGCTGACCGCCCCCCACACAGGCATTTAGGAAGAGCCAATCCATCGCTTGACAATCTGTTACGGATCTGGTGGATTCTCATTGATGCATGGCTTGAGGGTTGCTTGCTCAGACCCATCAATGGTTGCAACTGTGTGTCTGTTGGTTGAGGTGGTAGGGGAAGACACACATACAGACCTGATGCATTGGCATTCTTATGATGAATGGACAAAGATGAATGTCCGCTTGTGAAACATCTTCCAGCTTTGTGGTCCGATCGGGGGTCAGGGGGATGGTGCTCCAGGAGTGGGGGGCTGGGTGTACGCACTTTTGAAGTCTGGCACATGGCACACTTGTTAGCTGAGGACCAGTTGTCGTACGTACATCTGACGCATTTCCATTTTGGATGCGTCGAGTTGTCTACAACATTGTGGTACTTCTTACCGGCTTTGACCTGTGGTTGGAGCGCGCTGTGGAGGGGGGCGTCCCTCCCCCCCCACGGCCCCTGCGTTGCTACCGCAACTCCCGGTAGTCTGATCGCTCCGGAGACCTTCGCCCCCCACCGGGCGCGGCGTCTTGCACATGATACACTTGGAGGCGTTGGGCCAGTTGGCGTACGTACAGGATGGGCACGTCCACTTGTCCCCACCGCAGGCCATGGAGCTCGCGCTCCAGGCGGCCGCTGAATCTTCCAGAATGATGTGCGGAGAACAAGACGCCTCGCCGGTATTGTATCTGTTGCCAGTGGGCTTACACGTCCGTTAGTTGCTTGGTTCTGAACGCGCGGGGCGACTAGCGCTTGTTTTCGGTATAATTTCGGTGTGGCTTTTGGCAGCGACAGAAAATACAGTGCGGGCGATGAAAGCCAGTTGGAGTAAGTGCATTGCGGACACACCCATTTCGGGTCGTCTAGCAGGGCCATCTTGGCGTAGCTGGCGTAAGAAATATTAACAGCACTTCTCCAAGTCCTGACAATCAGCTGTCAGTGTGCAACTCTCGCTCACAATAGTGTGTTTTGTTTCGTAATGTATTGAAGTAATACAGTTCGCTGAATTAGAGAGAGACGTTGAGCTCGATAAACATGGCTGCAGCGGTAGGCGCTTTAGACGAAACGATTAAGGAGTACCTTCTGTTCGAGGGTACACATCTACGCTCAAGGCTTTCGAGCAGGAGAGAAAGGAGGACAAGGACAAAGCATTTCGGGTAATTGATTCATGTGAATTTCTGCAAGCTCTGCTGCTACACTTTTGATCCTCTACATCTTTAGGCGCTACGATATGTTGACAACCATTACACAGTGCATAAGTCGCTCAGATTACAACTCGTTGCAAATGGTGTGGACGCAGCTGAATAAACAGTTCATTGGACGATTGAACCAAGAGGGGGAGGCCATGGCAACCAAGATTGAAACTAATATACTGAAATTGTACCTCATCACTGCTACGCGTCAGAACAAACCAGACGAAGTGAAAGCTTTCTTTGAAAAGAATTCGGACAGCCTTCAGTACAGGAAAGAATGGAAGGACTGGTTCGGTAAGCTAACGGTGTACCCACGGAGAAGGGATTTGGCATGTTACTCTGGGTCCGTTGACTTGCACCCTGATCTGCCATGTGGGCCCTCTGGTTCATTTGTTTCAGTCATGTCATATTCGCTCCAGCCCTGCCATTTACGAAGAACCCAGAAGAGCACTCAGTATTCAAGATGTACTACAGTAAAGAATGGTACGACACTTTCACCGTCACTCTGCACAACTTCTTCAGCACTCTGCTAGCCCTGATTCATATCCTACCACCACTGGCTATATTATCTTCCATTAACCCTTTCTCCCTGATAGTAATCTAGTATTCATTATTAATCAGAAGCCACACTTCTTCACTATGTTCCTTGACCATTGCACCTGGCCCGGCATTGCTTAAATTTGAGCTTGAACACCAGAAGATACAGGCCATAGAGACGGAGAACCATTTGCTTCATGACCAGCTGGCCAGTACAAAGACTTCGCTGGCCGAGGCAGAAGCGACAGTGCAGAGCCTGGAGGCCAGACTGACACAGGCTGTAGCCAACGCAGCCAAGAAGAAGTGAGGTTATTGACAATCCCTCTAGGTTTTGAAGCCTCTCTTTCCCTCCATTAGGTCCTCGAGCATTCCTATCACATCAAACAAGACTTCATCATTGAAGAAGCAACACCCCTCATCTTCATCACAATCCATGTCAGCGCAACAGCATGCCAGTGGTGGGGACTCATCTGGACCCTCTGTCTCCCCAGTTAAGGCAAGGGAAACCTGTGATAGTGGTTGGGTGTTCTGGATCTGTTCCATGTCAGATGATCACCCATTCCATTCCAGTTGCCTCTCAGCACTGATTCCATTCTGGTGCTTTGTAGTATAGTGATCAAGTCCCTGCACTCATTCCTCCCTCTCCCTCCCACCCACCTCCTCACACACCAGGAGGTCAAAACCCGTGTCTATGTCTAATGAGCAGGGTTCCAACAGGACACTGTCCACAGACACGCGTGAGGACACACCCAGTGGCAATAACTCTGAGCTATCCGATCCACTGTCACCATGTGAGTTGAGCAGTTTCTTGTGTTGTGTTCTCATCCTCACCATCAGCCTCAGTAGTGGATGAGGGACATGTTAAGGTCATTCCAATTGGTAAGAGCCAGCCCCACCCTTTGACCCGTACTCCTCCCCAGTCCTATACTCACCCCTGCTTTGCAGAGCCATCTGGAGCCACGCCCTTCCTGCCCATCGATCATGTATGTCTTCATATTCTTCATTACACTACACTTTACCAGTTTCTTCCTCCCAGGCCGTTTACAGCGAGCATGGGGCCCCAGTTACGCACTGCAGATTTGCACCCAGTGCTACCAAAGTGGCCAGCTGTGACCTGAAGGAGTGGTCAGGTAAGGGGTGTGGTCTGTATGGATTGGAGGTGAGATACTTCTCTCTTAGAATATGGGACCCTACTAACAGAAGCACTTTCTCCACCATCGACACAAAGTCCACTGTTCTTTCATTTGACTGGGTCACCCAGGATGGTGATAATCTGGTGAGTTTTAGTTTTATACCCTCCTCCCCTCCCCCTCCCGTCCCCTCCCCTTCCCCTCCTCTCCCCTCCCCTTCTCCTCCCCACCCCCTCCTCTTCATCACTTGTTGTTAGCTCTTACTAGGGGGTAACGATGGTCTTGTGAAACTCTACGATGTCAGTTTCCCAGAGCCAGCCCATGTGGGATGTGTGTACTCCTGAACCCAAGTTCCAGAGGTTAGGAGAATGGAGAACTGAAACTGAGAGGACTTACTGTGTGTGTGTGTTGTGTGTGTGTGTGTGTGTGTGTGGCGTGCGTGCGTGTGTATGTGTGTTGTGTGTGGTGTGCGTGCGTGCGTGTGTATGTGTGTGTGTGTGTGCGTGCGTGCGTGCGTGTGTGTGTGTGTGTGTGCGTGCGTGCGTGCGTGCGTGCGTGCGTGTGCATGTGTGTGTGTGTGCGTGTGTGCGTGTGTGTATGTGTGTGTGTGTGTGCGTGTGTGTGTCATAGGATTCTTTGTATGGGCTACAAGCTCCACCCACTTTGCCATATCTGCTGCCAATGGTGGTGCAAGCCACACCCTCCCAAGTGGGCAGCTCCACGTATCCTCTGGGGGCGTGTACATCTTGATCTCAAGGACACGTAAGATGAAGGTACAAACCTCACTCTACACACACACATGCACACACGCACGCACACACACATGCACCACACATATGCACACACACAAAACACAACACCACGCACAAGCACACACACACCACACACACACACACACCCATGTGCATCGCTATGTCAACATGTGTCTCCATCAGGGTTACTGTACTTGGCACACCACAACCAATTGCAGCCACTAATTGCTTGGCTCTGAATCACAACAGCAACCTCCTGGTGACTGGAGGTGTGGATGGCATAGTGAGACTGTTTTGGTAGGTCTCTGGTGTGATGAGGGGAGGGATGTCTCTGGTGTGATGTGGGGAGGGATTGTCATGTCAGTGCTGTGGGGAGGGATGTCTCTGGTGTGATGTGGGGAGGGATGTCATGTCAGGTGTGAAGGGAAGGGGCTGTTGCATCAGATAGATAGTCTGGGAGAGGGGAGGAGGAGGGAGGGGATGAAGAGGGAGGGGAGGAGGAGGGAGATGAGTGAGGAGGGGTAGAATGGAGGAGAGACCTTTTTGATCATTTTATGGGTATGTTGGCTGTCGTGATGGGAAGGTTTCTTCAACACTATTGTTGTGTAATACTTTCATTATATTGTCCTTTCATTCTCCATTACAGATGTTCAGCAGAACAAAGCACTGTTTCGCTGTCAAAGCACATAGCTTGGATGTGATGGATGTTCAGTTCAGCTGGGACGAGACCTCTATAATATGTGTTGGGAGCGATGGCAAGTTCTGCTGTTGGAGCATCTACCAGTCGGGAACTAAAGATGGCGGAGTATGGTGGCTCCTCCCCACTGACCTGGCCCCCCGCAGGCGTGGCCACACCTTCCCTGAGGCCTCTGTGGGCAGGCTGTTTGCCTTTGGAAAGTTTGGGTCTGAGGACAAGTATGTTCTGACCTGTGCCCCACAGGAGGCTGCTATCTACCAGGTTAGTTATTAATAAAACAAGGGAGGTGTTAGTAAACCAGTGATGAAGGTCAAGTTTGGCATTGATATACATATGCACACATACACATACACACATACACACATACACACGCACATGAACACACATACACACACACATGAACACACACCATATACCACACACACACACACAACACACACACACACACATATGTACAGCTTGACAGTGTGCTGACAAAGGTGCTGAGCATGGGAGGGTACAGTGGTCCGGTCACCTGCGTTGACTGTTACTCAGGGAGAAGCTCAAGTGTGTGTGTGTCTGGATCTGCAGACTGCTCAGTTCGTATCATTAATCTTCTCCAGAACAAAGACAATACATAGGTCCTGCATGTGCAACATTGTAGTGATGTGTGTGTGTTGGGTGTGTGTGTGTTTGGTGTGTGTGTGTGTTGGTGTGTGTAGGTGTTGGTGTGTGTGCGGTGTTCTGTATCTGTGGACTGTCCAAAGTCTTGTTCAAAGTGCATACTGTTACAACTTGTTCCATCAGAACTAAAAATAGTAACACTATTATTTCAATTTGTCAATTCAAGTGTAAATGTGTAGGTAAATATGGTGCATATCCATTGTAGTAAATGTGAGCTGTTATTTACTATTATGATATATTACCTATTATTTATTCCATATTTGAACCATAGTGAATTCAACTTTTTCACCTAGTGGTACACAAGTGAGATGCGCTTCTGTTAAGGTTCATGACCCATCGAGACAATAGCTCTAGAGAACTCAAACTAAGTAATGGTACAATCATCTACACAATTTGTGCAGTGTCAGCAGGTGCCAATGTTTGGCACTGAGGCGCTAGCTACACAAACCATTCCAGTCCTCAGCTACCATAGCTACTGACGCAGTTCACTTGAACTTGGAGTAGAGAATTGGGACGTAGTCATCGTATTCTGCCTGGTAGAAGTTCCCTGCCACAGGTTTCCCCAGCTTGTACGTGGCTGCAAAATCCTGCACCTTCCAATTGGCCCTTCCATCTGCTGTCATGCCCAGAACCTTCTCGTGGAACTTCACATCTGATGGTTGCTTGTACACTGAGTGGATAGAGGCAGAGCGCGTGTGCGTGGGTGGGAGGATGTAAGTGCATGCTTGTAGAGGTCAGTGTGAGGTAGCCGTGGCCTTACCCAGGAATATGTAGCGGTGGAGCCCGGTACCCTGTGGTGGTCCTGAGCCAACGTACTGCGCAAGGACGGTCCCCTTGGCTACGTCACAGCCAGGAATGTCCACCACGACCCAGTGTTTCCACTCCCTTCTAATTGGATTCTTACGAGATGGTGCGTCGGGGTCTGTGCGCGTAATAAAATGCAACAGTGGTTAATGCAACAAACGTATGCGCTGCTGGCGAGTCAAACTATACCGGTCAGTACTACAGTGTACTTGGCGCCCGGCTCCGCGGACCAAGTGACAGTTGGCTGGTTCTGCACCTGAAGACAGAAGGCAGAATATTACAACCTCCTGCTGTGCACAGCATCACCACATCACCTGGGTTGGTGTCAGAACGTTTCCAAGCTCGCATTTCACTCCAGAATCATACGACACCTATAGATATCGTGTACGAAATATCACAACTGGGTCGTGCCGAAATTTGGTACCTCAGCAAGTTCTGTCGGAGCCTTATCGACAACGTCAGGGACGCAGCCATGATCCTTAAATGCTTTTTCTGCCGCCATATTAGTAGTAGGGCGTATAGTAAGGTCGGGCAGAGATAGGTCGGGCTACGACCAACTACCATATTAGGACAGCCCGCTCGATAGTTGGTATGACAGCTGTCTCGTGCCCAGACTTTAGCGAGTTGTAATTAATTAAAACTTTAATAAATGTATTACCTAACCTTAATTCTGCACCATCCTGTCAGCCTCGGGGACGATGCTAGTCACAACTGAACCTACAATTGAATGTGTTTGCTAATTGCAATGTTTTATACCCTTGCATATTTTATCCTTAGCAAGGTGTGAGAATCGGCACAAAAGCAAGCTTAGCAAACATAAAACAGGTTAAAAAAACCCTGTTCATTTTGAATGAAGAATTGGAACATAGTCATCGTATTCTGCCTGGTAGAAGTTCCCCGCCACAGGTTTCCCCAGTCCATGCTTGGCTGCAAAATCCTGCACCTTCCAATTGGCCCTTCCATCTCTAGATGGGCCAAGAACTGGTTCGTTGAACTTCACATCTGAAGATTGCTTGTACACTGTATTCATAGGGATGTGTGTATGTGTGTGTGTGTTGTGTGTGTGTGTGTGCTACAGAGGTCAGTGTGAGGTAGCTGTGGCCTTACCCAGGAATATGTAGCGGTGGAGCCCGGTACCCTGTGGTGGTCCTGAGCCTCTGTATGGAGCAAGGACTGTCCCCTTGGCTACATCACAGCCAGGAATGTCCACCACAAGCCAGTGCTTTATCTCCCTCCTAATGGGGTTCTGACGGGATGGTGCATCAGGGTCTGAATTGGAGAAACAAACGACCTTTAACAAACAAGGAATTAGTGCTTATGCTACCGTTTTACCAGTCATCGCGACTGTGTACTTGGCGCCTGGTTCTGTGGACCACGTGACAGTTGGCTGGTTCTGTACCTGAAGGCAGAAGGCGGGATGTTACGGCTGATGCTGCGTACACAGCGTAACATGGACGTCACCTGAGTTGGTGTTAGAACGTTACCAAGCTCGCATTTCACTCCAGAATCATACGACACCTGTCCATTGTCATACAATTAAAATGAGGACTGGTTGTACATGCGCGAAAATTATTTTACCTCTGCTAGGTCTGTTGGTGCTACATCAACGACATCCGGTAGGCAGCCATGCTCTCTAAACTTCTGCTCGACAGCCATAGAAATGCCACGTTTAGAAAAAAAATAACCCTTGCTCCCAAAAGTCTGGGGTCGAGACATAAAGATGTTACTCAACAGATGGTTGCGATGGGGTTTGGAAACGTATGGCAAGCAGCTGGTCAGCAGGAGTGTGCACGTCCACACTGTTCCGAAGGCCGCCTCGGTGGTGCCACGAATTCGACTAGTAACAGCCTCGTCACCGAACATAGCTCTTTCCCTCCCGTCTGTTCACAAGTGTTTGTCATCGCGGGCATTGTTCACCGCTCCTCGGCTGAACAATTCTCTTTTGGAATCCCTCGGGCGTATCTCACACAACGCCACCCAGACCAGGTCTATTGTTCGCTACAGTTGGCACAGCGGAAGAAGAACCGTCGTGAGGTGTGGGAAACGTGGGAAACGTAAAACGTGCAAGGCCGTTGCAAAAAGGTTCAGACGTACTGGGTCTGGGAACCTGAAGTACTGGCCTGCAAGCAAGAGCCACAGGATGCTGGTCAAGTCCCGCAAGAGAAGACTACAACTGAGAAAGAAGCGATACACCAGCAAAGTGCAGTTGAAGACACTGAACAAGATGTTAGCTGGATACTAGGGGCGCGAGCATTCACAGGTGTCAGTGGTCTGTAGCTGTTTTCAATTTCATATGAGTGGTGATAAGTGTATGCGTGTTGTGTGTGTGTGGTGTGTGTGTGTGTGTGTGTGTGTGTGTGTGTGTGTGTGTGTGTGTGTGAATGTGTTCGTGCGTGATTGCAGCCTCCTGAGGTATACATAGGAGTTAGGTTCCTCGTTTGATTGGTTGAGCTAGTTCCACTATCCTTTGAGAGGCCTTGGCCTTTCTTGCCCTCTCGCTGACAGTAAATGCATCGGGATTGAACTGGACACTATCCATTGTCTCTCTGACAATAGGCTTTGACAGGTCACACATTCTGAGAAAGGAGGTGTGTGAGGAGGAATACAGTGACCTCTGCACACATCCATACCTTGTGCTTGGGACTGCATTCATCGCTCCATTGGTCACTTTCCAAATGACCTCTCGGCAGGGCTGGTAGCCATCTGGGTACTTCCTGGGCTTCCCTAGCTGAAGGACTCTCTCAGTGGGCACTGCTTGCAGTGTTCCTAAAGGGTGCCACAACCCCTGTGATGCACAGGCATGTTCGGTTGTCTACTGCCTAGTATAACTCCATTTAACACACTAAATTTACCATGCAATGACCAGTAACACTGGTATGTAATAAGATATGATACACTTCTCACTGAAAGAGTACTTCATTTGATTTCACTATTTTAATTTCATACAAAAAAAAAGACCTCTTCTCCCCTCCTCCTACTCCTCACCTGGGCTGATGACCCACTGAGGTTCTCTGAATGGACCGTCAACGTGTTTCTTGGCCTGAGCCAGCTGGCTGACATGCTCTGAGGCCACGTAAGCCTTGGCAGAGGGTGTGACAATGGTCTCCACCTGACATGGCAACAGCACCACCACATCCACACTGGAAGCTGACAAACATTATAAAAGCATACCTGTCTGCTGGGCATGTGTCCAGGGTGGGTCTGCCTGGTGTGGCTAGTTGGGCCGTATGGGGCCTGCATTGGCACAGCATAGCTGATTTGGTTGGACGCCAGATTGGTGAAGATCGTCCACAGCTGTGCAGGTATTGCTCCCTGGAAATGGGAGACAAGGTATGTGTGGGGGAAAGGCATGTAAAGGCATGGGGAGGAGGCAGAGGTAGGCGAAACACAAGCTAGGGTAGATTTACCTGTCCTCGATGAAGGCTGCTGGTGCGGTCTTGTGGTGTGCAAGACTGGCTACCCTCTGGGAGGGTCGTGCGGACAATGCTCTGGCGGGCACGCTCCAAATACCAGACGATCGACCGCAGCCGTAAACGAATTCAGGACTACAGTGGTTTGTTTTGATGTATGTAAGGTAATGTGACCCCCTTCCCCCCCATACTAAGCTCTTTTTCTATCTTACATGTCAGTGCCAAGATTGTGTTCTTTTGGATTCGCTAGGACCTGCACGCGAGGTGCTGCAATCGCTTCCAGTGCCGCTTTGCTGATTGGCCACATAGTGTCTTGATTGCCCCATTGCAAAGATGGCCTTGGAGAAGAGTGAGGCGCAAATATGAAATATGCATTCCACAACAAATCCGTTTTTAGTTTACCCAAAACTGGTCCAGTACGTCGCCTTCGACGATTTTGGAATTGAGAGTTGCAGAAGTCTATTACTGCTGCTATAAAAACGATTAGCCGCCACCGTGCTGAACTGTTCGAGCCCTGGTGCTGCTGCGATGCACGCGAGTTAGTCTCTGGCTATCTACAGCGGCCAACATACCTTGCTTTGCACCCTCGTTGGCTGTCATTTCCCTACATTTGTCACTCGCACGGAGGCGTTGCTGGTCGGTTGCTATGACAGCGATCACATGAACGCTTTAAGTCGCGTTACCACGTGTAATGAGAAAAAATGGCGGGCTAAATCATACTCAGTACTGTATAGTCTATGGCTACGGAGCTAGCCAACCGCAGGGAGAAGAAGCGTGTGTTGCAACAACTAAATGCTCATCTCCTAGATATCAAAGGCGCTAAGGCGAACATTCATACGGGCAAAAGAGGTACGCTTGATAATGTAACATGGTCTGGTACATGCGACTACTGTACAGTAACTAACGAAGCGTTTCTCCAGACGTCCGGCCCCTCCATGTGCAGCCGTCGAAAAGGTTAGATGCAACGGTGCTTATTCCATACCTATAAGTTACCAACCCTCCATCTTACACACACACACACGCACACACACGCACACACACACACACACACACACACACACACAAATACAACACACGAAACACACGTACGCAACGTACATAACCTAAACAGAAGTCGTTCTTTTGTGTGCGAACTCACATGTCACGATGCGGTACCTCTGGCACAATCAGTTCCTGTTGCACAGGCCATTCTCCCTTCCCTTTCGGCTACACACCTAATACGCATACCGGAGAGCTAGTGAGAAACGGCCAGGCGACCGCCCATTTGGACGTCTCCTGCAGTCAACCGCCAACCGCCAAAACAGGGGCGGGGCCAGTGAACCTCGAACCTGACTCGAGCCTGCAGCCAAGATACAGGCAAGGTTACCCCACTCACGTGACGTCACAACGGTTCTTCTTTACCCTCAACAGGTACCTGGCCAGAAAGCATCTCGGGATCTGGATGAGGCGCACGTTTGGACGTGAGCTGCCACATGTGGCTGACCAACACCACACCTTGTCTCTGGAGAGGAGGGTGTTCAGTGCCTGGAGGGAGGTGTGGTGGTGTGCCCGCTGGGAGTGGAAGCTGGTTATCAGGGCAGACTGCCATAACAGGTTCGTAGGGGGAGGCTAGGCTGTCTGTGTGGAGCTCTTGTGGGTGTGGCTTGCCACTTTGATGTGCTTCCAGGTACAGGCTGTGGCTACGGGTGTGGAAGGCGTGGTCTCTCTACGTCAGAGCTAAGAAGGAGAAGAAAAGGAAGAAGAAAGTGGCTGGAGAACTTGGCAAGTTGGGGGGTGCTCTCGGTGGTCATGTGATGTCATGTGACATCACCTGCCATCGTGTGACATCACTTCCACTTGCATGTCTCAGCTGCAATCAACTTGGAGAGGTGTGTGTGGTTGGCCTGGTGTGAGTATGTGGCAGTGAGGAAGCAGAGGCGTGACCAGAGGAGGGAGGCCCAGGAGTGGTACAATGGACACATGGTGCGCCTGGCATGGGGCATGTGGAGGAGGGCCATTGGCTTCAGCCTGCAACGAATGGCTGCCGAGACCTTGGCCCATCAGTGCTGGGTACACTCCCTCCAACGTAGGGTATGTCGTGTGTTGTGTGTGTGTGTGTGTGTGTGGTGGTGTGTGTGTGTGTGTGTGTGTGTGTGTGTGTGTGTGTGTGTGTGTGGGTATGTGTGTGTGTGTGTGTGTGGTGGGTGGGTGGTGGGTGTGTATGTGTGCGCCTGTGTGCATGTGTGTGTTGTGTGTGTGCATGGTTTGTTGTGTGTGCATAGATTGGAGCTTAAAAAAGGAGTTTGATTGATTGCAGATAACGTAATGATTGGTTAGTCTGGGTGGAGCAACTAATTACTACTTTTAATATACAGTTAAATTGTTGCGATAATTAAACAATGCCTTATGCACATATCATAATCTGCCTGCATCCATCACACATTTCTACATGCATCCACTCATGCACTGACCACACCCCCATATGTCCACTCATGCACTGACCACACCCCCATATGTCCACTCATGCACTGACCACACCCCCATATGTCCACTCATGCACTGACAACACCCCCATATGTCCACTCATGCACTGACCACACCCCCATATGTCCACTCATGCACTGACCACACCCCCATATGTCCACTCATGCACTGACAACACCCTCATATGTCCACTCATGCACTGACCCACCCCCATATGTCCACTCATGCACTGACAACACCCCCATATGTCCACTCATGCACTGACCACACCCCCATATGTCCACTCATGCACTGACCACACCCCCATATGTCCACTCATGCACTGACCACACCCCCATATGTCCACTCATGCACTGACCACACCCCCATATGTCCACTCATGCACTGACCACACCCCCATATGTCCACTCATGCACTGACAACACCCTCATATGTCCACTCATGCACTGACCACACCCCCATATGTCCACTCATGCACTGACCACACACCCCATATGTCCACTCATGCACTGACCACACCCCTATGTCCATACAGTCATGGAGTACTTGGATCACTGCCCTGCAATCTCAGAGGACACTCAACAGCAAGGTGGCTGCCTCCCACCAACATCGTAACCACGCCCTCCTCCAGAAGACCTGGGGGCGTGGTTAGATTACTCCACCACCCAAAGAGCCCAGGCTCAGATGAGGGGTCAGTGACCATGTGCTGTGTAAGGGGTGGGTGTGGCTCAGCGTGCTTCCTCAGGTGAGGCTGAGAGGTTCCACACCACATGGTGCCTCACAAGGCTTCTAGATGTGTGGAGAGCTCGCTTCCTGAGGTCCAGACAAATGGCAAAGTTTGCAGAAGAGGTGCTGAAGAAGGGACAGATGGCAAGGAAGAGAAGAATGTTTGCATGCTGGAAACTATGTATCCACCTATGTGTGCTGGTGGTGTGGTGTTGTGGTGTGTGTGTGTGTGTGTGTGTGTGTGTGTGTGTGTGCTGTGTGGTGTGGTGTGGTGTGGTGTGTGTTTTCAGCTGAGAAATGTGTCAACACTGGGAGCTTGTTGTCTTAAACGTCTCCAGTTAGAGAGCTTTGTCTCAGCAAGAGGGCACTGCAGACTACAGCCTTGCAACACTTAGCCATGTCACTGAAGGTTTGCACACACACATGTATACACATGCACATGCACCCCTTGCACACACACACACACACACACATGTATACACATGCACATGCACCCCTTGCACACACACACACACACACACACAACACACCACACCACCACACACCCACCACACACCCCCACACACACACATGGACACCACAATCGATGCACCATAATTGCCTCTCTCCTTGATGACAGAGAAAGGTCTTACTGGCATTCAAGTCTTACACAATGCAGCAACTCAACCAGAGAGCAGCTAACGTCATGGCTAGACAGTTTGCTTTGAAGAAAGTGAGGTCAAATTGCTTCACAAACGTTACAAGCTGGCTCTAATTTCAATTCATGTACTGGTGTTGATAACTGTATACCTGGTTCATAACTGCTTTTTGATTGCCTGTCTATCAGTCTGAATATTGTGCTGTTTACTATTTTTGTGTTGCCCATGGTAACCGCAGAGTGTGGCGCACTGGTGGATGGTGTGGATGAGGAGGTGGGAGGTTTGTGAAGAGGCCAAACAACTGCCTCTGACGAAGAAAGCTCTACACCATTACCAGTAAGATACCCACAATGGCCAGACTTTCAAGTATGTCACGGCATCGTTGTTGGAAAGACATCACCTGATTGGTCAGGTAACAAGCTCCTGGATGGAGTATGTGATGTGAGGAGGAAGAGGAGGTCCGACTATGGCATTGCTGATAACCTCTTTAGGAAGAAGGCTCTTCCCAGGTACTGGACTAAAAAACCTAATGACTTTTGACAGCCGAATTGTGCAGGTGCTTTGCGGCAATGAGAGAGTTTGTTGTGTATGTGGCGTACAAGCGTGAGATAATGGAGAGTGCACAGACATTCAGAGGGTGAGTTGATATTTGTAGGTGAGCTGATATGCCAGCAAATCCATCCGTTGCAGAGCTAGTGTGTTGAAGAGTCACTTTGGTGTGTGGTGTGAGGCATTTAGACTAAGGCAGGACATCAGAATGATGGAAAGAATGGTAGGGGGGGCATGGATGTAAAGCTTATGTTGAGGCTTCTAACCAACAGGCCATTCTTCACAGAGAAGACATTGTCAAGAGACAAATGTTAAAGACTTGGAAGCTGCGTACAAAAGGTGCACTGCGGCACCTTCAAAAGGAGGTTAGTTAACAACAGGCACACGTCATTTTCCCATGATTACGAGAGAAGGAAGAGGTTTAGCTGTAAGGGTGAGTTGTGAGGGTGAGTTGTGAGGGTGAGTTGTGAGGGTGAGTTGTGAGGGTGAGTTGTGAGGGTGAGTTGTGCGGGTGAGTTGTGAGGGTGAGTTGTGAGGGAGGTTGTGAGGGTGAGTTGTGAGGGTGAGTTGTGGGTGGTTGTGAGGGTGCGTTGTGAGGGTGGTTGTGCGGGTGAGTTTGTGCGGTGCTTGTGCGGGGGGTTGTGCGGGTGTGTTGTGAGTTTGTGCGGGTGGTTGTGCGGGTGGGTTGTGCGGGTGTTGTGCGGGCGGGTTGTGCGGGTGCGTTGTGCGGGTGCGTTGTGCGGGTGCGTTTGCGGGTGCGTTGTGCGCGGGTTGTGCGGTGCGTTGTGCGGGTGCGTTGTGCGGGTGCGTTTGCGGGTGCGTTGTGCGGGTGCGTTGTGCGGTGCGTTGTGCGGCGGGTTGTGCGGGTGCTTGTGCGGGTGCGTTGTGCGGGTGGTTGTGCGGGTGGGTTGTGCGGGTGCGTTGTGCGGGCGGGTTGTGCGGGTGCGTTTGCGGGTGCGTTGTGGGTGTTGTGAGGGTTTGTTGTGGTGTTGAGGGTGAGTTGTGAGAGGGCGGGTTGTAGGAAGGGTGGGTGACTTTGGATGTTAGTTGTCATATTTGTGTGCTCCACCAGGGACGTGCCTTGCATCACTACCATCGCTGCATGAAAAGTGGGGTGCTTTCAAAATGGAGGCAATATGTGCACATGCGTCATGCAAGGTTCGTGTCCCTAACCCATGGTCTGCTGCAACATAACAGTCCATTGCTGTGTGTGTGATAGGGTGCTCCATCAGCACCTTGCTCTGCAGCACTGCTCCGTGGGGCTACTGAAGAAGGCTTGGGGAGGATGGACATTAGCTGAGTGGGCTCTATATGAAGTCACTTGTGTTGATCCTGGTCTACTTATGTAGTATGTTTCGAGACAAAGGGACACACACAAAAGCAGCTTTGTGCGATTAAGCACCATGAGAAGGTTTTGCTGTCCGGAGTAGTCCACGCTTGGAAGGTTGGATTTACAAGTGCAGCTCAGCGCCATTTAAATCCGGCCATTACAAAGCGCAGGCTTACCTCA